>JACEFZ010019087.1:702500-730000 GCA_014155875.1 Cepaea nemoralis
ACTTCATATCACGGCCTGTTTCATGCTATTATATTTACACTTCATATCTCGGCCTGTTTCATGCTATTATATTTACACTTCATATCTCGGCCTGTTTCATGCTGTCATATTCTCACTTCATATCTCGGCCTGTTTCATGCTGCCATATTCTCACTTCATATCTCGGCCTGTTTCATGCTATTATATTTACACTTCATATCTCGGCCTGTTTCATGCTGTCATATTCTCACTTCATAGCTCGGCCTGTTTCATGCTGTCATATTCTCACTTCATATCTCGGCCTGTTTCATGCTATTATATTTACACTTCATATCTCGGCCTGTTTCATGCTGTCATATTCTCACTTCATATCTCGGCCTGTTTAATGCTGCCATATTCCCACTTCATATCTCGGCCTGTTTCATGCTGCCATATTCTCACTTCATATCTCGGCCTGTTTCATGCTGCCATATTCCCACTTCATATCTCGGCCTGTTTCATGCTGTCATATTCTCACTTCATATCTCGGCCTGTTTCATGCAGTCATATTCTCACTTCATGTCTCGGCCTGTTTCATGCTATTATATTTACAATTCATATCTCGGCCTGTTTCATGCTATTATATTTACACTTCATATCTCGGCCTGTTTCATGCTGCCATATTCTCACTTCATATCTCGGTCTGTTTCATGCTATTATATTTACACTTCATATCTCGGCCTGTTTCATGCTGTCATATTCTCACTTCATATCTCGGCCTGTTTAATGCTGCCATATTCTCACTTCATATCTCGGCCTGTTTCATGCTGTCATATTCTCACTTCATATCTCGGCCTGTTTCATGCTATTATATTTACACTTCATATCTCGGCCTGTTTCATGCTGCCACATTCTCACTTCATATCTCGGCCTGTTTCATGCTATTATATTTACACTTCATATCTCGGCCTGTTTCATGCTGTCATATTCTCACTTCATATCACGGCCTGTTTCATGCTATTATATTTACACTTCATATCTCGGCCTGTTTCATGCTGTCATATTCTCACTTCATATCTTGGCCTGTTTCATGCTATTATATTTACACTTCATATCTCGGCCTGTTTCATGCTGTCATATTCTCACTTTATATCTCGGCCTGTTTCATGCTGTCATATTCTCACTTCATATGTCGGCCTGTTTCATGCTGTCATATTCTCACTTCATATCTCGGCCTGTTTCATGCTGCCATATTCTCACTTCATATCTCGGCCTGTTTCATGCTGCCATATTCTCACTTCATATCTCGGCCTGTTTCATGCTGCCATATTCTCACTTCATATCTCGGCCTGTTTCATGCTGTCATATTCTCACTTCATCTCTCGGCCTGTTTCATGCTATTATATTTACAATTCATATTTCGGCCTGTTTCATGCTATTATATTTACACTTCATAGCTCGGCCTGTTTCATGCTGCCATATTCTCACTTCATATCTCGGCCTGTTTCATGCTACCATATTCTCAATTGATGGCTTCACATGTTTGATGTGGTCATATTCTGAATTCTGAATTATTCTCAACTGATAGTTGAGCGTGTTTGATGTGGTCATATACTCCGTCCTGACTCCTCAGATATACTCCGTCCTGACTCCTCAGATATTTCGTAATCCTCCTCCTCACCAGCGTCCTCTCTGCAGAAAAAGGAACAAGAAATGGATAAACTATACACTATGAAGCTAGTAGTAGTCTTGTTGTTTAGCTCATTGTCGTAGGTGCATGCGATCGAAGGATGTGTCTGGTCGGTGGAGGATGTGTCTTCTCGGTGGAGGATGTGTCTTGTCGGTTGAGTATGTGTCTGGTCGGTGGAGGATGTGTCTTGTCGGTTGAGTATGCGTCTTCTCGGTGGAGGATGTGTCTTGTCGGTTGAGTATATGTCTGGTCGGTGGAGGATGTGTCTGGTCGGTGGAGGATGTGTCTGGTCGGTGGAGGATGTGTCTGGTCGGTGGAGGATGTATCTTGTCGGTTGAATATGTGTCTGGTTTGTGGAGAATGTTTCTGATCGGTAGAGGATGTGTTTTGTTGATGGAGGATGTGTTTAGTTTATGGAGGATGTGTCTGGTCGGTGGAAGATGTGTCTGCGCAGTGGAGTATTGTCTAGTGTGTGGAGGATGTCTCTGGTTTGTGGAGGATGTGTTTTGTTAGTGGAGGATGTGTTTGGTTTGTGGAGGATGTGTTTGGTTGCAGCAGTAACAATAATTATAGTGTTCAGCAGTAACAATAGTTGTGTAAGTTGCAGTAGTAGCAATAGTTGTATTAGTTGCAACAATAACAACAGCTGCATTAGTAGCAGCAGTAACAAAAGTTCTGTTAGTTGCAGCAGTAGCAATAGTTGTACTAGTCGCAGCAGTAATATTAGTTGTATTAGTTGCAGTAGTAACAACAGTTGTATCAGTTGAAGCAGTAACAAAGGTTATATAAGTTGCAGCAGTAACACTAGTTGTATCAGTTGCAGTAGGAACAATAGTTGTATTATTTGTAGTAGTAAATGTAATTGTATTAGTTACAGTAGTAACAATAGTTGTATTAGTTGTAGTAGTAACAGTAGTTGTATCATATGCATTAGTAACAACAATTGTATTATCTACCGTAGTAACAATAGTTGTGTTAGTTGCGGTAGTGTCACGAAACTCAGTCGGTTCGCCTTGTGACATTTTTCTGCCTGGTGAAAATTTACTGGTCGAGGGGAAAGAACCAGTAAAATGACTCAACCCCGACTATAGAGATTGCTTGCCCTTGAAAAAAAAGTCCAGATACCGGTTGTCAGAAACTGAGTTCCGCCTCTACGGACGGCGCATGCGCACGCAGCCGCAGTGGTACGCACAGCACACAAAGAGTTCAGGTGTGAACTGAGGTAGCTGGCAGGCAGAAGACATTTTGGCCCAGTGCTAAGTGTGATGGAGAGCGGGACGACACGTGTCTTGATGGGTTTTGAAGAACTTCGACATCATGTCCTGTTGAATTGACAACGGCTCCCATATTCACAGTCGTGCGGTTTGTTTGAAGGTATGTATGAAGCTTTGTTCTTAAGTAATGCTGTGTCGGTGATTCCGAACGCGAGATTGCTAGGACGCGGATACTGACCGCCGCGAGGAAGTAGGTCAGGTGTGAACATCTGTAGGCTTGTTTTTACGCCTGTTGCAAACGCGTGTTTACCCGCTTTGTACTGCAAAGATATGTATAGGTTAGCAGCGCGCGGCTTATTCACAGCCACTGTAGATCGGACAAATCTGGTTCAGGGAAATGAGACCTGTAATTTGAGTTCACACATGGCCAACTTCATAAGCTCGAGCGTCGGCAGGTCTGGCGTGGCCGAACCGTTACCCAAAGCAGTACAGAAAGTAGATTAAGGAGTCGCATCGTGTATAGCAAGTAATATATCGATGAACTCGGGCGAGTAAGACAAATCGAGTGCACCGGTCGACCGAAGCCTCAGAGGTCGTTTCAAGGTCGTATCGGGAGTCGAACTTCGTGTCACGTGGTGGGGCGACTACTGGCTTTCTTCTTGGCTTTCCTCACATCTGTTTTTTAATTACTATCTCTCGACGGAATACCAGCTTAATATATAGTGGATTCCTGAGCGAGTGATAACGGGGGAAATGACCGTTGCAACAGAATTGTTCATATCGAACAGGACACCGTTCTAAATGCCCCAACCTGGGACCAGGGAGGGGAGAACGGGGTTTGAATTTCTGCTACAGGGGGATCACCCTGTATATTCTATTGGATCGATTGGATTGTATCTACGGCACGGTACGACATAATATCTGGCGGATAACGGGGAGGGGGTTTCGGATGTACTGGCATCGGCCCTCCTTCAGGGCCATTCTGTCTATGAGTACAAGTAACTCACTAACCCTATATGTTATCTAGCAGTTTTTCAGCATAGGACAATATCACAGACACCAGTGACCAACAACCTCGACCCAGCCCTACGTTCGTCTGGGAAAGATGATGCAGGTGGATAGCTGCCGGTTTGGTCCTAGGCCTAGTTTGTCCCCGACCTCTTCGAGCAGCCAATGAAGGAGTCAGGTCCCTTATGGGAAGGGTCCACCCATCTGAGTAAGCGGGATCTAATTGTATCTGCTTTGGTAAGTCTGAGTCATGTTGCTCTCACTGAGTGTTGTCCTCCATAGGTTCTACCTTTATGAGAGCAGAGTGAAGTCTGGACTCGTCTGGTGACGAGTCCAGTGATATGGAATATGGCGAGTGACTGTGTTAGCAGCCCGTGAGCACCACTACCACGGCGAGAGGTACCTACGACCGAGAGCTACTTCTCAGTATAGGACCAGCTAACCCATAGCCCACTCCACGTCTACTATACCAGTTTGTTCACCGTGGCATCTACCTATTGCCTGACTCTTGATCCTACCTGGCAAGTATCTTGGTGGTGTCATGGTCCCAGATGTGAAACTGACTGACTGCCTTACCGCCAGCTAGCCATGATGTCTTCACTATCAAGTACCTGGCCCCATGTGGCTTATGAGGTTGTTGAAGAACTCTTTTCTTCTTTGAACTTTCTCTGCAGTGCCACGATTCAACGGTGGATTTATCTGCTCTGTGATACCAGTGGTATGAGTCTGCTGATCGAAGATAGTCGCATGGACATTTGTGACTGTTACTACCAGTAAGTGCGATATCGACATCTCGCTAGACCAGCAGTGCACTCGATACTTCCGGACTATTCAGAGAAGTGTACTAGTTCCACGGCCACACAAGAGACAGTAGCCAGTACTAACCAGAGTGTGGGCCAGACTTCAGTGACGTCATCAACTTGAGGTCCCAAGTACCAGTGATTCGACCCGCCTACCGTCCTGTCCAAGTGGAGAAGCCTATACCTGGCCGGAGGCAGGATACACTCGGTGAGGGTGACGGACTTACCGCAGAGTGTGATACTTGGACCTGTTACTATGATGACACTTCCTCCTTGAGGCAACTCGAACATTGCCATGTCTTGTCTCGCATAGATACCGCGAGGCCTATCTCGGAATCATCATCATCATCATCATCATCATCATCATCATCATCATCATCATCATCATCTACTTTGTATAATACACCATCTTGTTATCATAGTTAGATACAAGAGATTTGTCGTGTATTCAGGACGAGGTTTGAAAGGGGTAACGTCCCTTGGTTGATAGTGAGGGAGATAGTGATCCAAGGGCTGAAGGGGTTTTGTGGACTGAGGGCACCTATGTTCCGGGGGTAAAGGCATCCCGTTGTTAAAGTGTGATAGCAGGTTCCCCTCACCCCAGGGAGTGCCATGACAAGTAGTAACAGTAGTTGTATTAGTTGTAGTAGTAACAGTAGTTGTATTAGTTGTAGCAGAAACAGTAGTTGTATCAGTTGTAGTAGTAACAATAGTTGAATTAGTTGCAGTAGTAACAGTAATTGTATTAGTTGCAATAGTAACAATATTTGTATTAGTTGCACTAGTATTCATTCATTCATTCATTCATTGGCACCTTGCCGTCTTGACAGACGATAGTTTGTGCTTTAAAAAGGCATAATAACTTTTACCTATGGCGGTAGCGAATGTGACTGATAAGGCCAATTTGCGCTGTAAATGTCCGTTCACAGTGGGTGCATGTGAACACGTGGTCATTTCCACCATCATGCACCATCTTACGTCTTTCACGCTCGGTGTGTGACTTATCTGCAATAATTTTCTCCTTTGTCTTTATTCCATTTCTGATGTTTGCCCTCCATACAACACGTTCAGCGGAGACTTGCTCCTAATGTGCATTATCAATGCCTGTATCAATCATGCTGTAAATGTCCGTTCACAGTGGGTGCATGTGAACACGTGGTCATTTCCACCATCATGCGCCATCTTACGTCTTTCACGCTCGGTGTGTGACTTATCTGCAATAATTTTCTCCTTTGTCTTTATTCCATTTCTGATGTTTGCCCTCCATGCAACACGTTCAGCGGCGACTTGCTCCCAATGTGCATTATCAATGCCTGTATCAATCATGTCCCGCTTACACACATCTTTGTATCGTAGTAGAGGCCGACCCTAAGATCTCTTACCCATCTGTAATTCACCAAAAAAGATGTCCTTTGGTATTCTGCCATCATCCATCCTCCTAAGATGTCCTATCCATCTAAGTCTACGAAGACTGAGCATGGAATAAACCGTCACACAACCTGATCTTTCCAATACTTCAGTATTTGTGATTTTGTCTTGCCACTTAATACCAAGAATTCTTCGCAGACACCGCATATGAAAGCTGTTTAAACGTTTCTCTTGGCGTGAGTAAGTTGTCCAGGTTTCACTGCCATAAAGAAGAGTACTAAGGACACAGTCTTGGTAGACGAGGACGAAATTCTATTACTACTCTACTAATACGACTACTACAGCAAATTATAATTCTGCAATCTACTAATACGATCGACCCGTCAACTCACAAAGTAAAACAGTGAGCACAAGAGACCCGGCCCGACAACTCACAAGGTAAAACAGTGCAATGTTGTATTGGCTGTAGTAGTCGGCCCGTCAACTCACACGGTAAAACAGTGCAGTGTTGTATTGGCTGTAGTAGTCGGCCCGTCAACTCACAAGGTAAAACAGTGCAATGTTGTATTGGCTGTAGTAGTCGGCCCGTCAACTCACAAAGTAAAACAGCGCAATGTTGTATTGGCTGCAGTAGTCGGCCCGTCAACTCACAAAGTAAAACAGCGCAATGTTGTATTGGCTGTAGTAGTCGGCCCGTCAACTCACAAAGTAAAACAGTGCAATGTTGTATTGGCTGTAGTAGTCGGCCCGTCAACTCACAAAGTAAAACAGTGCAATGTTGTATTGGCTGCAGTAGTCGGCCCGTCAACTCACAAGGTACAACAGTGCAATGTTGTATTGGCTGTAGTAGTCGGCCCGTCAACTCACACGGTAAAACAGTGCAATGTTGTATTGGCTGTAGTAGTCGGCCCGTCAACTCACAAGGTACAACAGTGCAATGTTGTATTGGCTGTAGTAGTCGGCCCGTCAACTCACAAGGTACAACAGTGCAATGTTGTATTGGCTGTAGTAGTCGGCCCGTCAACTCACAAGGTACAACAGTGCAATGTTGTATTGGCTGTAGTAGTCGCCCGTCAACTCACAAGGTACAACAGTGCAATGTTGTATTGGCTGTAGTAGTCGGCCCGTCAACTCACAAGGTACAACAGTGCAGTGTTGTATTGGCTGTAGTAGTCGGCCCGTCAACTCACAAGGTACAACAGTGCAGTGTTGTATTGGCTGTAGTAGTCGGCCCGTCAACTCACAAGGTAAAACAGTGCAATGTTGTATGGGCTGCAGTAGTCGGCCGTCAACTCACAAGGTACAACAGTGCAGTGTTGTATTGGCTGTAGTAGTCGGCCCGTCAACTCACAAGGTAAAACAGTGCAATGTTGTATTGGCTGTAGTAGTCGGCCCGTCAACTCACAAGGTAAAACAGTGCAATGTTGTATTGGCTGTAGTAGTCGGCCCGTCAACTCACAAGGTAAAACAGTGCAATGTTGTATTGGCTGTAGTAGTCGGCCCGTCAACTCACAAGGTACAACAGTGCAGTGTTGTATTGGCTGTAGTAGTCGGCCCGTCAATTCACAAGGTAAAACAGTGCAAGTGTATGGCTGAGTATCGCCGTCAACTCAAAGTAAAACAGTCAGCGAATGTCGCCCGTCAACTCACAAGGACAGCATGTAGGTAGTAGGCCCGATCAGACGTCGTTTGTATTGGCTATGTAAAAAGCCGCTCAGTCGGCCGTCAACTCACAGGTAAACGTGCATTTTGTATTGGCGTAGTATCGGCCGTCAACTCACAAGGTAAAACAGTGCATGTTGTATGCTGTAGTGTCGGCCGCAACTCCAAGTAAAACAGTGCAATGTGTATGGGTAGTAGTGGCCGTCAATCACAAGGAAAACAGTTGCATGTGTGGTGATTATTGACAGCAGCTGCAGTTGGTGCGAGGAGGGAATGGTACAGCTACAAGGTCAGGTGCTTACCCATGTTTCCTCTTGCACATGAAGAGCCGTACGGTGGTCAACTTACCCATGTTTCCTCTTGCACATGGAGAGCCGTACGGTGGTAAACACTACGAGGAGCCGTACGGTGGTAAACTTACCCATGTTTCCTCTTGCACATGAAGAGCCGTACGGTGGTAAACTTACCCATGTTTCCTCTTGCACATGAAGAGCCGTACGGTGATCAACTTACCCATGTTTCCTCGTGCATACGAGGAGCAGTACGGTGGTCAGCACGGAGGCTACAGAGGAAACGATCACATAGATGTATGCGTCATTCCCTCTTGAGTTCGCTGAAAGATGGAAGTTACAGCACGAGTCTCAATAATGGACGGAGAGAGACTGTGACATTTGTTCATGGACAGCCGGACTACAGGTCAACATAACTGTTCATGAACAGTTGGACTACACGTCAACACATCTGTTAATAGACAGCTGGACTACATTTCAACACATCTGTTCATAGATAGCTGGAATACAGGTCAACACATCTGTTCATGGACAGCTGGACTACAGGTCAATATATCTGTTCATGGACAGCTGGACTACTGGTCAACATTATCTATTCATGGACAACTGGACTATAGGTCAACACATCTGTTCATAGACAGCTGGACTACAGGTCAACACATCTGTTCATGGACAGCTGGACAACGGGTCAACATTATCTGTTCATGGGCAGCTGGACTACAGGTAAACATAACTGTTCATGAACAGTTGGACTACACGTCAACACATCTGTTAATAGACAGCTGGACTACATTTCAACACATTTGTTCATGGACAGCCGGACTATACAGGTCAACATAACTGTTCATGAACAGTTGGACTACAGGTCAACACATCTGTTAATAGACAGCTGGAATACAGGTCAACACATCTGTTCATGGACAGCTGGACTACAGGTCAACATATCTGTTCATGAACAGCTGGACTACTGTTCAACATTATCTATTCATGGACAACTGGACTATAGGTCAACACATCTGTTCATAGACAGCTGGACTACAGGTCAACACATCTGTTCATGGACAGCTGGACAACGGGTCAACATTATCTGTTCATGGGCAGCTGGACTACAGGTCATCACATCTGTTCATGGACAGCTGGACTACAGGTCAACACATCTGTTCATGGACCGCTGGACTACAGGTCAACACATTTGTTCATGGACAGCTGGACTACAGGTCAACACATTTGTTCATGGACAGCTGGACTACAGGTTAACATTATCTGTTCATGGACAGCTGGACTACAGGTCAACACATCTGTTCATGGACAGCTGGGCTACAGGTCTACACACCTGTTCATGGACAGTTGGACTACAGGTCAACACATTTGTTCATGGACAGCTGGACTACAGGTCAACACACCTTTTTATGGACAGCTGGACTACATGTCAACACATCTGTTTATTTACATCTGGACTACAGGTCAACACATCTGTTCATGGACAGCTGGACTACAGGTCAACATTATCTATTCATGAACAGCTGGACTACAGGTCAACACATCTGTTTATTTACATCTGGACTACAGGTCAACACATCTGTTCATGGACAGCTGGACTACAGGTCAACATTATCTATTCATGAACAGCTGGACTACATGTCAACACATCTGTTTATTTACATCTGGACTACAGGTCAACACATCTGTTCATGGACAGCTGGACTACAGGTCAACATTATCTATTCATGAACAGCTGGACTACAGGTCAACACACCTGTATAATGAGCCACATCACGAAGATTTTGCTACGACTTATCATACACATAGTTAGGAAGAAAATACAACCCGAAATAGGAGAAGAACAATGTGGGTTTGTAGAAGGCAAGGGTACAGTAAATGCTGCGTATATACCGAGAACAGTAATCGAACGTTCTATAGAAGTAAACGAAGATCTATATCTTTGCTTTATTGACTACATAAAGGCTTTCAATAAAGTGAGACAAATCGACATGATAGGGACGCTTAAAGATCTACAAATTAATGGAAAAGACCTTAGGCCTGTAAAAATATATATTGGAAACACAAGCTGCCAAAGATGTTGATAATGAAGTAGGCCAATATCAGCCTAAGAGAGATGTGACACAGGGATGTGTAATGTCTCCAGATCTGTTTTCCCTGTACAGTGAAAATATTTTCAGAAATATACAAGATATGAATGGAATCAGCATTGTAAGACGAAACATCAATAACATTGTCATTAGATATGCAGATGAATACAGTATTAATTGCAGACAATGCGCAGGACCTGCAACAATTAGTAGATGCGGTTGTTGTACACAGTGAGCAACTGGGGTTAGAATTAAATTGTAAAAAGACTCAGGTTATGGTCGTCACTAGGAAGGAAGAAGTGCCACAATGTAATATACAAGTAAATGGAAATATTCTTCAACAAGTGAATCGGTACAATTATATTGGAACAGTCATTACATGTGATGGGAGATGCCTTGAAGAGATTAGAACAAGAATCGCCATGGCGAAAGTAGCCTTTAGCAAGATGAAAAACATTCTGACCAATAAAATGATGTCAATTGACACGAGAAAAAGAGTGTTGAGGGGATACATAGAGCCTGTTCTTTTGTATGGATGTGAAACTTGGACAATGTGCAGTCAAGCTGAAAAACATCTGATGGCTGCAGAAATGTGGTTTCTGAGAAAAATGCAAAGAATACCATGGACAGATAGAAAACCAATGACCAAGTACTACAGGAGACAAATGAACATCGTAAACTGATTAGAGAAATTAGACGTAGACAGTCAAAATTTTTTGGACATGTTATGAGAAGAAATGAATTGGAGAACTTAGTGACAACTGGCAAGATCGAAGGGAACAGACCAAGAGGAAGACCGAGAGGAAAATACCTGGATGGCTTGGCCACATGGCATGGACGAGACAGGAACACTGAGCTGATCCACGACATTGGTGATCGAGTGAAATGGCGAGTCATGACCGCCCACGCTTTCCGGCAGTGGCACATGATTGATTGATTGAATATACAGGTAAAAGGGAATATTCTTAGACAAGTGTGTCGGTACAGTTATCTCGGAACAGTCATAACATCTGATGGGAGATGCCTTGAAGAGATTAGAAAACGAATTGCAATGGCGAAGGTCGCCTTTTTCAAGATGACAACACACTGACCCATAAAAAGATGTCAATTTCCTCGAGAAAAAGAGTGTTGAGGTGCTACATAGAGCCTGTACCTTTGTATGGATGTGAAGCGTGGACAATGAGCAGTCAAGCTGAAAACATCTGATGGCTGTGGAAATGTGGTTTCTGAGGAAAATGCAAAGAATACCATGGACAGACAGAAAAACCAACGACCAAGTCCTACAAGAAACAAATGAAAATCGTAAATTGATTAGAGAAATCAGACCTAGGCAGTCAAAAGCTTTTGGACATGTTATGAGAAGAAATAAATTAGAGAACTTGATGACAACTGACAAGATCGAGGGAAAGAAAACAATGGGAAAACAGAGAAATAAATACCTGGATGGCTTGACCATCTGGCATGGTCGAGACAAGATCACTGAGCTGATCTACGACTCTCGTGATCGAGTGAAATGGCGAATCATGATAGCTCACGCTTACCGGCATGGCATATGATGGATGGATGGTAGATTACTCACTTATTTGATAACTTGCTAAATATATGACTATTGTTAAATATGTGACTTTTGGTAGCTTTCTAAATATGTGACTTCTGCTTCTTCTTCAGCGTTCCGAGCCATTGAGGTTCTTTGCTGCAGATACAATCCGTCTCCATTCGTCTCTCTGGTTGACCTTCTCTTGCCAGTCGTTGATTCCAAGTGCTTGTAGGTCTGTATATGTATTATCTCTCCACCGTCTTCTTGGTCTAGCTCGGGGTCTACGGTCATTTATTTCCTGAGTGTAAGCGAGTTTTGTTTCCCTATTGTCTTCCATTCTTTCTATATGCCGCAGCCATTGTAATCTATTAGACTTCATGATACCGGTGATTAGCGGGAACTTAAACAGATCATAAATGTCTTTGTTACTTCTTCTTTTCCACTCTCCACTTTGTGTATCCCTAATGGGTCCAAAGATGCGTCTTAAAACTTTGCTTCTCAAAGGTTTGTAACAAGGCTTCGTCTCCTTTCGTTGTACTCCAGGTTTCAGAGCCATACAGCACAACTGGTCTGATCAGTGTTTTGTATATTGTGATTTTGGTGTTACAAGATAGCGCATTTGATTTTAATAGATGTTGTAGTGCATAGTATATCTTATTTCCAGAATTGATTCTAGTTTGTATTTCTTCCCTTATGATGGAGCAGTTGAGGACTGTAACCAGGTATTTGTATGTTTCCGTTCTTTTAATGGTCATATTATCTATTTGTATGTGGCCATAGTTTTTAGCCATTCCTTCTCTTGAAATTGCTATATATTCTGTCTTATCTTGGTTGATAACCAGCCCCATCTGTTGGGCTTTTTCCTTTAAGTAAGTCAATATTTCCAATGTCTTGTTCATTTTCCCCTATAATATATATAAACTGCATAACCAAGCAGCTTGGATGTTTCTCCAATATCACATTCCTCCTTTACCTTCCTTAAAACTTTTTCTAGAGCCAGATTGAAGAGTAGCGGCGATAGTGCATCACCTTGTTTGAAGCCAGATGTTATTTGGAAATGGTCTGATTTCCTGCCTTTATATGTTACTAGCTGGCCTGGCCCGGCTTCGCCCAGGCCCTGACGGGGATCTATCTATCTATCTATCTATCTATCTATCTATCTATCTATCTATCTATCTATCTATCTATCTATCTATCTATCTATCTATCTATCTATCTATCTATCTATCTGTCTGTCTGTCTGTCTGTCTGTCTGTCTGTCTGTCTGTCTGTCTGTCTGTCTGTCTGTCTGTCTGTCTGTCTGTCTGTCTGTCTGTCTGTCTGTCTGTCTGTCTGTCTGTCTGTCTGTCTGTCTGTCTGTCTGTCTGTCTGTCTGTCTGTCTGTCTGTCTGTCTGTCTGTCTGTCTGTCTGTCTGTCTGTCTGTCTGTCTGTGTGACCCGGCCCGGCTTTGCCCAGTCCCTGATGGGAGCATCTCATTTAATTCATATAAGTAGTCATATTAACATCATAAGGGAAGAAATACAAACTAGAATCAACTCTGGAAATAAGATATACTATGAACTACAACATCTACTAAAATCAAAGGCGCTATCTCGTAACACCAAAATCATCATATACAAAAGACTGATCAGACCAGTTGTGCTGTATGGCTCTGAAATCTGGAGTACAACGAAAGGAGACGAAGCCTTATTACAAACCTTTGAGAACAAAATTTTAAGACGCATCTTTGGACCCATTAGGGATACACAAAGTGGAGAGTGGAAAAGAAGAAGTAACAAAGACATTTATGATCTGTTTAAGTCCCCGCTAATCACTGGTGCCAGCGACTTGTTCGCTACAGAGTTCTCAGGACTCCCCTACTTTTGCACCGCACGAAATAACAACTCGTGACATTTGCAAAAGGAATGCAATTTATTTAGAGCTGACAATTTAATGGCTCTGCGAGCGGTATGCTTCATGATCATTATACAATATGAATTTCAATGAAGTGGTGAGAAATGATGCTAGTAATCACAATCTAAATTTACAGCCTAATATTTGCCTATTGCCTAGAAACTATAGCATTTGTCAAGAACACGTCTACTCTCTACCGTCTCCAGTCGGTTCTGTCCACACGCTACACATTGCGTGGACAAGCACGGACGCTGTCCCCTCCGCGCAGTAGCTAGTCTTGCGTGCATGGAGTCCCAAGCACGCTGGCTTGTGAGCTAGAGTAACCGGGCACTTCACGGTTACTCGTAAGGCCAAGTTTCCCAATGGCTTGGGGAAAGCCCTCGCTCACTTGTACGCATTGGCCCCTTGTCTGACACAAATGTGTCTCATTGTGAGGCTATTTATAGTGCTGGTGTCTCTCCTGTCTGGTGTCTCCCTACTAGACTTGTATTAACTCTTATCAACTCTCTAAAGCCTTATTGGAGATCATGACAGGCTCCCCTCCTCTCTGTGAAGTGTTACTTCCCTTTAACTCATGTTTGTAACACGTCTGGTCACAAAGAAAAATTGGTTGCTCCAATTTTGTCAGATATCCAATAAGTTATAAATCTCTCGTTTGGGGATAGAACAACTCTCTTGTTCCTTTACTCACACTGCTCTATCTTTTCACTTGGCTAATTAAGTAGCCCATGTATCAGTATAGTTGGTTCTATAGATATCTTTGGGAATTGTTTTGAACCGGAACCGTTGTCTTATGACTTATGTCCTGGCTTCCGTCGTTTGACCCTATGTCTTTTGACTTTCACCTATTGACTTCTGTCTCGACCTGTCCTCAAATTGCCCGAAATGACAACCCAAATATAAGTTGACTCTGTTATGAGTGCAACACATGAGCATGAAATGTTCATGTTCCCATTAATATCCCCTCCAACTCATATACACACAGCTCTACTTTTCACCTTCTCGCTTCCGCTTGTGAAAAGCTATATTCAATGTTACATTAAGGTTTTTAGGAAGTTATTGTGTCCCCTGAATTAAAGTTGTTGTTCTTTGAACCAAATAGTGTGTGCAACTTTTATGTGTTTGTTTTCCTGTTTGTTTGTGTGTTTTCTGATAAACTACAATGTACTTAACTTGCTAACATGTGTATGCGTTAGTGTACTAAATGTGTGTGTTCCTTCGAGCGCCGTAAATCGGTTTATTGTGGTTACAAACGTTTATTATTCTTATTTGTGACCACAACTCCGCTTTCTGAAGCTCAAAGTACATTCTCTATCTAATCTATTAAAGTATGGCAGTAACACACATAAAAACTTGACAACACATTGGCTACACAGATGACACAGACAAGTCAAAATATGACGTTTCCAGCGGTGAAAAAATTTGCCGCTACCTTTCTCTCTCACTCTCTTTCTGTCAATGTTTACTAATTTTCACATTCTCTCTTCGCATTCATTCTTCTTGCATATATCTTTCACTCGCTTTCATACTGTTCTTTTGCTCACACATTCACTCGTCATTAAAATATGTTTCATATCACCAAATACATGAATATTACATATATACAATAAATGATTGGCTGAATTATAACAGTAATCACGCCAAATGGCTGTGCGTTTTGTTTGCACGTGTCATGTCTATACACAATATACAAAGTTATGAGGATGGTTTGTTACCGATCCTGTAATAGTAACTAATATGATTTGGTGTGCTGACCTAAATTATCCCCAAGGGAAATAATCTAAGTAATTAATTTCATTTAAGAGAATTGGGTTAACTACCCTAAAGTATTATTTGTAAAAAAGATGATGTTAATTCCTAAATGGTTGGGTTAGTTTAGAAATGATATTTTAGATAAATGAATTTATAAATGATTTTGATTATGCGGTGATAAACTAATGTAATCTCTAACAATTGTATTTCTATCATTGGTGTTATAGTAAATGGGTTATTAACTAAATGATGGTGATTTCTAACTACCACATGACATAAATAAAGTTATATATGCATTTGAACAATTTACAATTCAATTATTAATAGAAAAATGAAGTTATGTGTACTGTTCATAAAATAATAATTTACATATATCACAGTTACATTTCTATATCTAATTACACTAAATCGAAGTCCTCCTTTGCGTTGTGAAGATGGAGCAATGTTCTTTGTAGACTATTATAACATAGTTCATTTCGGCAAAGTCTTCTATGCTCTCCTTCATGGATAGTGTATAAATATAGTTCCCTACTAACTTATGTCGGTTCATAGCTAACACTTCAATGTTCCTCTAGCTTATGTGTGTGTCACCGCATGTTACTTCTGCGTCTGTTCGTTACACTTCTCATAGCACTGTTACTTTCACACTGTTCACATGTTTGGCGATGATAACGCACTTACAGTGTATATTAATCACCACATACGGCACTGAGTTACGTAATATTACAGTGTCACTGTTTCTGGTGATCTGTGGTCGATCCCTTCCTGCAAATCAGGTATTTCAATGGATGATGGTCGACTCGAAATGTCTGCAACAGTGTTCAATCTTCCCTTTACGTGCTGGATGGTAAATGTGTAATTTTGGAGAATCACAGCCCACCTGTAGATTCTATTATTGCTAGGAAGTCCAGACTGCATCACAGACAACGGAGAGTTATCGGTTTCGATCACAAACTGTGCTCCTGCCAAAAATCTATGAAATGTCTTAACACAATAGATCAAACTGAGGCCCTCCAATTCTGATGCTGAGTATCTAGATTCAGCGGGGGTAATTTTCCGACTTACGTACATTATTGGGTGGAACTTCCCTTCGTAGAACTGTCCTAGTATCCCAGATATGGAGATGGCACTCGCATCTATTCGTAAAAAATAGGTAAGTTTTGGATTAGGCATACGAAAGGATAGGTGGAACACTGAAAAGATATTTCAGTTTTGATAACGCGCTAATTAATCCTGCATCTTGTACAGATAACTTAGCCGAAGCTTTTAAGATGTTAGAAAAAACACTGGTGATGTCCGCCAGATTTGGAATAAATTTACTATAGTAGTTAACAGACCCAGTAAACTTCGTTCTAGGCTTCAGTTCAGTCGCTAATCTATTTACTGACTCTGTAGAATGGTGACATTGATGGCTGTATCACACAAAATGAAATGTACACGGTGGTTACGATGGTAATATTCACTGATGATTGTATACATTTTCATTGATATTTGTATAATAACACACTTTCAAAATTAATTTCCGTAGAATTTCACAATTTATCGATTTAATTTGGCTTCATTGTGGTTCACGCTCCACAAATGGTATGATCGTATAATTCACCAAAGAAAATTATTTCTGCCATGTATGAAAACAAATTTACATTACTTTCAAATATTTAACACAGCAATGATGTTGAATCATGCAATTGACTGATGCTGGTTCAGAACTTTCTGATACCCATTGATAGCTGGCGTTGGTTCAGTGGTTTATAACACCAATTGACTGCTATGACTGCTCTGCTGGCGTTGGTTCACTGGTTTCTGACACCAATTGACTGCTATGACTGCTCTGCTGGCGTTGGTTCTCTGGTTTCTGACACCAATTGGGGTCCTGCCTGTCAGCGACTTGTTCGCTACAGAGTTCTCAGGACTCCCCTACTTTTGCACCGCACGAAATAACAACTCGTGACATTTGCAAAAGGAATGCAATTATTTAGAGCTGACAATTTAATGGCTCTGCGAGCGGTATGCTTCATGATCATTATACAACATGAATGCAATGAAGTGGTGAGAAATGATGCTAGTAATCACAATCTAAATTTACAGCCTAATATTTGCCTATTGCCTAGAAACTATAGCATTTGTCAAGAACACGTCTACTCTCTACCGTCTCCAGTCGGGTCTGTCCACACGCTACACATTGCGTGGACAAGCACGGACGCTGTCCCCTCCGTGCAGTAGCTAGTCTTGCGTGCATGGAGTCCCAAGGACGCTGGCTTGTGAGCTAGAGTAACCAGGCACTTCACGGTTACTCGTAAGGCCAAGCTTCCCAATGGCTTGGGGAAAGCCCTCGCTCACTTGTACGCATTGGCCCCTTGTCTGACACAAATGTGTCTCATTGTGAGGCTATTTATAGTGCTGGTGTCTCTCCTGTCTGGTGTCTCCCTACTAGACTTGTATTAACTCTTATCAACTCTCTAAAGCCTTATTGGAGATCCTGACAACTGGTATCATGAAGGCTAATAGACTACAATGGCTGGGGCATATAGAAAGAATGGAAGACAATAGGGAAACAAAACTCGCTTACACTCAGGAAATAAATGACAGTAGACCCCGAGGTAGACCAAGAAGACGGTGTAGAGATAATACATGTACAGACCTACAAGCACTTGGAATCAACGGCTGGCAAGAGAAGGTCCACCAGAGAGACGAATGGAGACGGATTGTATTTGCAGCAAAGAACCTCAATGGCTCGGAAAGCTGAAGAAGAAGAAGAAGAAGAAGAAGAAGAAGAAGTAGTCATATAAGTTCCCGTTCCCGTACTGTCTGTCTGTCTGTCTCTGTCTGTCTGTCTGTCTGTCTGTCTATCTATTAGATATATATTTTATTAGCCAGGGGACTTAACCTAAGATATAGCAATGCTACTAAAAGTTATGTCCCTTTATTTAATTTTTCTTATGTTAAGTCATTTAAATTTAAATATTACATGTTAGTAAGTATGTTAATATTGTACACTAAAAAAACTATGACTGTTGGTTGCACTGGAATGAGAAGAAGACGTGTAGAAAATTTCATCTCAATCGGATGGACCGTTCGCGAACGCATAAAGAACGGACGGACATAAATACATACATACATTGCATTTTATATATTAAGACTATATTATAAGTATCTTTCATGCATAGTCTGGCCATCTTGATTAACTTCCTTGGTATTCCAGATTCCTGCATAGCATTCCATAGACTATTCCTATGGACACTATCATAATAAGCCTTTTTAAAATCCACAAAAATGTTATGGATATCTCTTTTATATTCCCAATTTTTCTCGGCTATTTGTCGTAAGATAAATATCTGATCTATTGTTGATCTGTTTTGTCTAAAACCCGCCTGGTAGTCACCTAATATGTCTTCTGAATATGGTTTTAGTCTATTTAGTAATACTGCGGATAGTATCTTATAGTGGACTATGTGGACAGTAGTGATATTCCTCTATAATTTTCACATTGGAACTTGTCTCCTTTCTTAACGATTTTTTTTTTTTTTTGGCATATCCTTTTATAGGACATCGTTGTCAACACCAACATCTTTCAGCTGTCTGTTGATTTCTTGGCAAGATTACCGCTCAGTAGTTTGCCATTGCTTTCTGAGCGGCCGGCTCACATACCCGTAAGTTACCGATGCGATTCGAACCACTGCTGATTCTCACCGTCATCACGTTACCTACGAGAGTGTACGAGATTACGGAGAAAAGTCGCTAACCTCTAAGCCAGGAAGCCGGCTTCTTAAAGATACGTATCAATAATAACTCTTTCCAGTCATGGGGTAATTCTTCTGTCCTCCAGATTTGTATTATTAGTTCGTATAGCTTTAGATGTAATGCATGGCCACCCGCCTTTATAAATTCAGCAGCAATTCCATCAGTCCCAGTTGCCTTATTGTTTTTAAGTCGTGTGATTACATATAGGATTTCTTCAATTTGTGGTTCACACGTTAGAGCTTCTTCCTGTGGGAAAGTGTTACTTGGAGCTTCACAATTTAGTAATCAACAAAATATTCTTTCCACGTGTTACACATTTCCTCATTGGTATTTATCATATTCCCATTTTTGTCTTTTAAACCATATGTGTTGTGTTGGTGCCCTCGTTTCATTGACTTCAGTTCTTTAAAAAAAACTTTCTGGATTCGTTTTTCTGGTGATTAGTTTCCATATCTTTGATTATATTGCTCATATATTCTCGCTTCTGCTGTCGAACTATTTGTGTAGCCTCTTTACATTCATTTCTATATTGCTCTTCCTTTTGGATGTTGTTGATGTCATTTAACCATAAACGTCTGGCATCCTTTTTCCTAATGATTGCTTCTTCACATTTTTGATTGAACCATCTGTTCTTTCTTTGCGTGGTTAAAACTCCGAGACATTCTTCTGCGGTAGATTGAATTGTATTCCCCAGGAATGCTACCTGGTCAAAAAATCACGCTATAGTCGGATGTGTTGGCCTACTGGTTTCGGCCCAAGGGCGCATAACAGACATACCGCAATCACATCTGAAAAAACACTCCGGATGAACGAAAAGAAGAAGAAGAATTGTATTCTTGATGTTCAACCAAGTTTGGTCAACGCTTTTTTCCAAAGGGTTTTGCAGAGTTTCAAGTTTACATTTTATTTGATCTGTAAATTTCTCTTTGACTATAATTCATTGTAGTTTTTTCTTTGTTATATGTTGGGTGTAATCCTTGTAATTTAGTATAGAAAGCTCTCTTAAGTTTTATTTTAAATTTTGCTCCAACGAGAAAGTGGTCGCTGTGGCACTCCGCTCCTCTATAACTTCTAACTTGCTGTATGTTTGATACATTTCTGTTGTTAATTAAAATGTGATCTATTTTATTATAGGTTCTCTTGTCACATGATTTCCAAGTTTGTTTGTGTATATCCTTTCTTTGTAGTCTGGTACTGCTAATCTGCAATCCTTTGGCTTCTGCCAGGTTGATGACTCTCCATCCATTATCATTTGAAGTGTAGGCTTTCCATACCGGCCACTTTTTTAAGAGTTTGCTCTCTACCTATTTTTGCATTGAAGTCTCCTAGCACAATCAGGATGTCCTGTTTGGGGGTTTCTTCTATGACATCTTCCAAATCATTATAAAAGTCTTCTTTAACATCATCGTCTTTCTCTTCAGTAGGTGCATGTACATTAATCATCGTTATATTTTTCCATTTACCTTTTATTCATAATTTACTAATTATGTCATTAAAAGCTTTAAATTTTAGAACGTTCCCCCATAACTCTTTTTTGATGACAAAACCTGTTCCTAATTCAGGTTTATTTTGGGTGTTTCCTCCATATATTACAATCATTCCATTTTGCTCTAAAGTACCCTCTCCTGGCCACCTTATTTCTTGAATTGCTGTTATATCCATTTGATATTCAGCCGCTCCAGCTTGATATAGTGTCCGTACATTCCATGTTCCAAATCTTAAGAGTATGTGACTATTGTTAAGTTGCTAAATATGTGACTATTGTTAAGCTGCTAAATATGTGACAATTGTTAACTTGCTAAATATGTGACTACCGCTAACTTGCTAAATATGTAACTATTGTAAACTTGCTAAATATGTGACTATTGTTAACTTGCTAAATATGTGACTATATTTAAATATGTGACTAGAACTGTTGACATGATTTTCGCTGCAAGGCAGCTGCAAGAGAAATGTCAGGAACATAACTGCGAAATGTTCTCCACTTTCATTGACCTTACCAAGGCTTTTGATACAGTCAGCAGAGAGGGCCTGTGGAAGATTATAGGAAAATATGGCTGTCCACGAAAGTTTGTCCAAATAGTGCGGCTATTTCATAATCGTATGCAGGTAAGAGTACAGGAAAATGGTGAACTGTCTGAGCCCTTTCCTGTCACCAATGGAGTGAAGCAAGGATGTGTCCTAGCACCAACATTGTTCAGCCTCATGTTTTCAGCTATGTTGACGAATGCCTTCGAGAACAACGACATTGGAATAGACATCAACTACCGCATGGATGGAAAGTTATTCAATCTCAGAAGGCTGAAAGCTAAAACAAAAATTAACAGCGACACCGTCAGAGAGCTCCTGTTTGCTGATGATTGCGCTCTATACGCCAACTCAGAGGCAGACATGCAACACAATGTTTCAGCTTTCTCACATGCCTGTGCCAACTTTGGGCTCAATATCAACTTGGAGAAGACTGTAGTTATGTACCAGCCAGCTCCAGGGAATAATCACACTGTGCCGAATATCAAAGTGAATGGTCATAGACTAAGTGTTGTGGACAAATTCACCTATCTTGGCAGCACTGTGTCACAAGCTGCCACAATTGATGACGAAGTGAATGCAAGAATCTCCAAGGCCAGCGCGGCCTTTGGCAGACTGTACAAGAATGTATGGGACAGAAATGGAATAAGCCTGCAAACAAAGCTAAAAGTCTACAAAGCAGTTGTATTATCCACACTGCTATATGCTTGTGAAACCTGGACTGTTTATCAGCGACACGCTAGGAAATTAAACCACTTCCACACAGTCTGCCTTAGGAAGCTACTGAAGATTAAATGGCAAGACAAGATCCCAGACACTGAAGTCCTAGAAAGAGCGTCCATGCCCAGTATCCACACTCTACTAATGAAGAATCAGATTCGCTGGGCTGGTCACTTGACTCGCATGCCAGATCACAGGCTCCCTAAACGAATTTTTTACGGCGAGTTGCGTTGTGGTAAACGCTCCCAAGGCGGCCAGAGGAAACGCTTTAAAGACACTGAAAATCTCACTGAATGCTTTTGGAATTCATCATGACACCTGGGAGACTGCAGCCAGAGACCGAAATTCGTGGCGTGCATCATTACGCAAGGGTGCAGTCGCGTGTGAGGCAACCAGGACTACAAAAGCTGTGAAGAAAAGGCAGGACAGAAATACCACTGCAGGAAATCCTCCTCCAGAAACGTCAAGCATTCTTTGTCCACATTGTCAAAGAACATTTCGAGCCAACATAGGCCTTATCAGCCATCTTAGAACTCACGGCTCCATACTTTCAACCCCACTGGATGAAATGAATGGTCATCATCATTCTTGATGGACAAACAACAAATATGTGACTATTGGTAACTTGCTAAATATGTGGCTACCACCAACATGCTAAATATGTAAGTATTGTTAACGTGCTAAATATGTGACTATTGTTAACTTGCTAAATAAGTGACTATTGGTAACTTGCTAAATATATGACTATTGTTAAGTTGCTAAATATGTGACAATTGTTAACTTGCTAAATATGTGACTACCGCCAACTTGCTAAATATGTAACTATTGTTAACTTGCTTAATATGTGATTATTGTTAACTTGCTAAATGTGACTATTGGTAACTTGCTAAATATGTGTCTATTGTAAAGGTGCTAAATATGAGACTTTGTTTTCTTGCATACCATAGTTACAGGACATCGCTGTCAACACCAACATTTCACTGCTGTTGTAGATGTCTTGGCAAAGTTTACGTTCAGTAGTTTGCCACTGCTTTCTGAAGGACCGGCTCCAATACCAACACATTGAAACCTCAGCGCGAGACGGTCTGCTTCCAAATTGGTCGCCTCTGTGTTTCGAACGCATGGTAAGCGGCTCACGAATCGTGTTTGCACGCCTTTAGGCCACGGAGCTCAACGTTTGTTTACTTGCTAAATATGTGACTATAGTAAAGTTGCTAAATATGTGACTATTGTTAACTTGCAAAATGTATGACTATTAATAACTTGCTAAATATGTGACTATTAATAATATGCTAACTACGTGACTATTGTTAACCTGCTCAATATGTGACTTTTTTTTTACCACGGCAACTAGACGTGTGACTGAACTATGTCATCCGTGACGTATCTAATGGGGCACACTTACAGGTCATTGTGCACAGGTTCTCGGGTGGAAATAAACAATAGTCAGACATTTCTCACCTCGGACACACTCAGTGGTGTCTATGTCACACATGACTTACCTCGGACACACTCAGTGGTGTCTATGTCACACATGACTTACCTCATATCTCGGACACACTCAGTGGTGACTATCTCACACATGACTTACCTCATCCCTCGGACACACTCAGTGGTGACTATCTCACACATGACTTACCACATCCATCGGACACCCTCAAAGGTGACTATCTCACACATGACTTACCTCATATCTCGGACACACTCAGTGGTGTCTATGTCACACATGACTTATCTCATACCTCGGACACTCAGTGGTGTCTATGTCACACATGACTTATCTCATACCTCGGACACACTCAGTGGTGTCTATGTCACACATGACTTACCTCGGACACACTCAGCGGTGTCTATGTCACACACGACTTACCTCGGACACACTCAGTGGTGTCTATGTCACACATGACTTACCTCATACCTCGGACACACTCAGTGGTGTCTATGTCACACATGACTTACCTCATACCTTGGACACACTCAGTGGTGTCTATGTCACACATGACTTACCTCATACCTCGGAAAAACTCAGTGGTGTCTATGTCACACATGACTTACCTCATACCTTGGACACACTCAGTGGTATCTATGTCACACATGACTTACCTCATCCCTCAGACACACTCAGTGGTGTCTATGTCACACACGACTTATCTCATACCTCGGACACACTCAGTGGTGTCTATGTCACACATGACTTATCTCATACCTCGGACACACTCAGTGGTGTCTATGTCACACATGACTTACCTCATACCTCAGAAAAACTCAGTGGTGTCTATGTCACACATGACTTACCTCATACCTTGGACACACTCAGTGGTGTCACACATGACTTACCTCATCCCTCGGACACACTCAGTGGTGTCTATGTCACACACGACTTACCTCATCCCTCGGACACACTTAGTGGTGTCTATGTCACACATGACTTATCTCACACCTCGGACACAATCAGCGGTGTCTGTGTCATACATGATTTACCTCATACCTCGGACACACTCAGCGGTGTCTGTGTCACAAATGACTTACCTCATACCTCGGACACACTCAGTGGTGTCTATGTCACACATGACTTTTCTCATACCTCGGACACCTCAGTGGTGTCTATGTCACACATGACTTAACTCATACCTCGGACACACTCAGTGGTGTCTATGTCACACATGACTTACCTCATACCTCGGACACACTCAGTGGTGTCTATGTCACACATGACATATCTCATACCTCGGGCACACTCAGTGGTGTCTATGTCACACATGACTTACCTCATACCTCGGACACACTCAGTGGTGTCTATGTCACACATGACTTATCTCATACCTCGGACACACTCAGTGGTGTCTATGTCACACATGACTTATCTCATACCTCGGACACACTCAGTAGTGTCTATGTCACACATGACTTATCTCATACCTCGGACACACTCAGTGGTGTCTATGTCACACATGACGTATCTCATACCTCGGACACACTCAGTGGTGTCTATGTCACACATGACTTACCTCATACCTCGGACACACTCAGCGGTGTCTATGTCACACATGACTTATCTCATCCCTCGGACACACTCAGTGGTGTCTATGTCACACATGACTTATCTCATACCTCGGACACATTCAGCGGTGTCTATGTCACACACGACTTACCTCATACCTCGAACACAATCAGCGGTGTCTATGTCACACATGACTTACCTCATACCTCGGACACACTCAGCGGTGTCTGTGCCACACATGACTTACCTCATATCTCGGACACACTCAGTGGTGTCTATGTCACACACGACTTACCTCGGACACACTCAGTGGTGTCTGTGTCACACATGACTTACATCATACACACTCAGTGGTGTCTATGTCACACATGACTTACCTCGGACACACTCAGCGGTGTCTATGTCACACACGACTTACCTCGGACACATCAGTGGTGTCTATGTCACACATGACTTACCTCATACCTCGGACACACTCAGTGGTGTCTATGTCACACATGACATACCTCGGACACACTCAGTTGTGTCTATGTCACACATGACTTACCTCGGACACACTCAGAGGTGTCTATGTCACACATGACTTACCTCGGACACACTCAGCGGTGTCTATGTCACACATGACTTACCTCATACATCGGACACACTCAGTGGTGTCTATGTCACACATGACTTACCTCATTCCTCGGACCTAATCAGCGGTGTGTATGTCACACATGACTTACCTCATCCCTCGGACACACTCAGTGGTGACTATCTCACACATGACTTACCTCATCCCTCGGACACACTCAGCGGTGTCTATGTCACACATGACTTATCTCATACCTCGGACACAATCAGCGGTGTGTATGTCACACATGACTTACCTCATCCCTCGGACACACTCAGTGGTGTCTATGTCACACACGACTTACCTCATACCTCGGACACACTCAGTGGTGTCTATGTCACACACGACTTATCTCATACCTCGGACACAATCAGCGGTGTGTATGTCACACATGACTTACCTCATACCTCGGGCACACTCAGCGGTGTCTATGTCACACACGACTTACCTCATACCTCGGACACACTCAGTGGTGTCTATGTCACACATGACTTACCTCGGACACACTCAGTGGTGTCTATGTCACACATGACTTACCTCATACCTCGGACACACTCAGTGGTGTCTATGTCACACATGACGTACCTCATACCTCGGAAACAATCAGCGGTATGTATGTCACACACGACTTACCTCATACCACGGACACACTCAGTGGTGTCTATGTCACACATGACTTACCTCATACCTCGGACACACTCAGCGGTGTCTATGTCACACATGACTTACCTCATACCTCGGACACACTCAGCGGTGTCTATGTCACACACGACTTACCTCATACCTCGGACACACTCAGTGGTGTCTATGTCACACATGACTTACCTCGGACACACTCAGTGGTGTCTATGTCACACATGACTTACCTCATACCTCGGACACACTCAGTGGTGTCTATGTCACACATGACTTACCTCATCCCTTGGACACAATCAGCGGTGTCTGTGTCACACATGACTTACCTCATACCTCGGACACACTTAGTGGTGTCTATGTAACACATGACTTACCTCGGACACACTCAGTGGTGTCTATGTCACACATGACGTACCTCATACCTCGGACACACTCAGTGGTGTCTATGTCACACATGACTTATCTCATACCTCGGACACACTCATTGGTGTCTATGTCACACACGACTTATCTCATCCCTCGGACACACTCAGTGGTGTCTATGTCACACATGACTTACCTCATCCCTCGGACACATTCAGCGGTGTCTGTGTCACACATGACTTACCTCATCCCTCGGATACACTCAGCGGTGTCTATGTCACACACGACTTACGTCGGACACACTCAGTGGTGTCTATGTCACACATGACTTACCTCATACCTCGGACACACTCAGTGGTGTCTATGTCACACATGAATTACCTCATACCTCGGACACACTCAGTGGTGTCTATGTCACACACGACTTACCTCATACCTCGGACACACTCAGTGGTGTCTATGTCACACATGACTTACCTCGGACACACTCAGTGGTGTCTATGTCACACATGACTTACCTCATACCTCGGACACACTCAGTGGTGTCTATCTCACACATGACTTACCTCATACCTCGGACACACTCAGTGGTGTCTATGTCACACATGACTTACCTCGGACACACTCAGTGGTGTCTATGTCACACATGACTTACCTCGGACACACTCAGTGGTGTCTATGTCACACATGACTTACCTCATCCCTCGGACACACTCAGTGGTGTCTATGTCACACATGACTTACCTCATCCCTCGGACACACTCAGCGGTGTGTATGTCACACATGACTTACCCCAGACACACTCAGTGGTGTCTATGTCACACATGACTTACCTCGGACACACTCGGTGGTGTCTATGTCACACATGACTTACCTCATCCCTCGGACACACTCAATGGTGTCTATGTCACACATGACTTACCTCGGACACACTCAGTGGTGTCTATGTCACACATGACTTACCTCGGACACATTGAGCCGTACGTATATCACAAGCGGACTGTACGCATTCGTTAGGGCAGGCCTTATTACAGAACTTCCCATAATACCCCGAGATACAGGACTCGCAGGATCCATTGTTGATATGGCAGATGTCGCCAGCACAGTTGAAGGGACATGTTTGCCCACAGTGAAA
>JACEFZ010019087.1:735000-768200 GCA_014155875.1 Cepaea nemoralis
TTTTCTTCTTTTTCTTTTTTCCTTTTTTTTCTTCTTTTTTTCTTCTTTTTTTTTCTTTTTCTTTTCTTTTTTCTTTCTCCTTTTTTCTTCCTTTTTTTCTTTTTTTTCTTCTTCTTTTCTTCTTCCTTTTTTCCCTTTTTCTTTTTTTCTTCTTTTTCTTCTTTTTCTTCTTTTTTCTTTTTTTTCTTTTTTTCTTTTTTTTTTCTTCTTCTTCTTTCTTCTTCTTTCTTCCCTCTTCTTCTTTCTTCTTTCTTTTTTTCCTTTTTTTCTTTTTTTCTTTTTTTCTTTTTTTCTTCTTTTTCTTTTTTTCTTTTTTCCTTTTTTCTTCTTCTTTTTTTCTTTTTTTTTCCTTCTTTTTCTTTTTTTTCCTTCTTCCTTTCTTTTTTCTTCCTTTTTTTTCCTTTTTTCTTTCTCTTTCTTTTTTTTTTTCTTTTTTCTTCTTCTCTTTTTTTTTTTCTTCCTTTTTTCTTCTTTTTTCCCTTTTTCTTCTTTTTTCTTCTTCTTTTTTTCTTCTTTTTCTTCTTTCTTTTTTTCTTTTTTTCTTCTTTTTCTTCTTCTTTTTTTCTTTTTTTCTTTTTTTCTTCTTTTTTTTTTTTCTTTTTTCTTCCTTTCTTTTTCTTTTTTCTTTTTTCCCTTCCTTTTTTCTTCTTTTCTTCTTTTTTTTCTTTTTCTTCTTCTTCTCTTCTTTTTCCCTTTTTTTCTTCTTCTTCTTCTTTTTTTTCTTCTTCTTTCTTCTTTTTCTTCTTCTTTTTTTTTCTTCTTCTTCTTTCTTTTTTCTTCTTTTCTTTTTCTTCTTTTTTCTTCTTCTTTTCTTCTTCTTCTTCTTCTTTTTTTCTTCCCTTTTTCCCCTTTTTTTCTTCTTCTTTCTTCTTCTTCTTTCTTCTTCTTCTTTTTTTCTTTTTTTCTTCTTCTTTTTTTCTTTCTTCTTTTTTTTCTTCTTCTTCTTCTTTTTTTTCTTTTTTTCTTTTTCTTTTTTCTTCCTTCTTTTTTTTTTCTTTTTTCTTTTTTTTTCTTTTTTCCTTCTTCTTTTTTCTTCTTTTTTCTTCTTTTTTCCCTTTTTTCTTTCCCTTTTTCTTTCCCTTTTTCCTTCTTTTTTCTTTTTTTCTTTCTTCCTTTTTTCTTTTTTCTTTCTTCTTCTTCTTTTCTTCTTCTTTTCTTCTTCTTCTTCCTTCTTCTTTTTTTCTTTTTTTCTTTTTTTCTTCTTTTTTCTTTTTTTCTTTTTTTCTTCTTCCTTTCCCTTTTTCTTTTTTTCTTCTTTCTTCTTCTTTTTTTTTCCTTTTTCTTTTCTTCTTCTTCTTTTTTTCTTTTTTTTCTTTTTCTTTTTTCTTTTTTCCTTCTTCTTCTTTCTTCCCTTTTTTCTTCTTCTTTTTTCCTTTTCTTTTTCTTCTTTTTCTTTTTTTTTCTTTTTCTTCTTTTTTTCTTCTTCTTTCTTCTTCTTTTCCCTTTTTTTTCTTCTTCTTCCTTCTTTTTTTTCTTCTTTTTTTCTTCTTCTTTTTCTTTTTTCTTTTTTCTTCTTTTTCTTCTTTCTTCTTTCTTTTTTCTTCTTCTTCTTTTCCTTTTTTCTTCTTTCCTTTTTTCTTTTTTTTCTTCTCTTTTTCTTCTTTTTCTTTCTTCTTTCCTTCCCCTTTTTTTCTTCTTTTCCTTTTTTTTTCTCTTTTTCTTTTTTCTTCTTTCCCTTTTCCCTTTTTCTTCTTCCCTTCCCCCTTCCTTTTTCCTTTTCTTCTTCCCCCCCCTTCCCCTTTTCTTCTTCCCTTCCCCCTTCCCCTTTTCTTCTTCCCTCCCCCTTTTCCCCTTTTCTTCTTCCCTTCCCCCTTTTCCCTTTTCTTCTTCCCTTCCCCCTTTCTTCTTTTTTCTTTCTTCCCTTCCCCCCTTTCCCTTTTTTCTTCCCCCCCCTTTTCCCTTTCTTTTCTTCCCTCCCCCTTTTCCTTTTCTTTTTCCCCTTCTTTTTCTTCTTTTCCCCTTCCCTTTTTCCCTTTTTCCCCTTTTTTCTTTTTTCCCTTTTTTTTTTTTTTTTTTTTTTTCTTTTTTTCTTTTTTCCCTTTTTTCTTCCTTTTCTTTTCTTCCTTTTTCCTTCCCTTTTTTTTCCTTCTTTTTTCTTCTTTCCTTCCCTTCCTTCTTCCCTTCCCCCTCCTTTTTCCCCCCCTTTTTTTCCCCCTTTTTCTTTTCTTCCTTCTTTTCCTTTTTCCCCCCCTTCCTTTTTCTTCTTTTTTCCCTTTCTTCTCTTTTTCCCCCCTTTTCTTCTTCTTTTTTCTTTTTTCTTTTTTTCCCTTCTTTTTCCCTTTCCTTTTTTCTTCTTCTTCCCCTTTTCTTCTTTTCCTCTTCTTCTTTCTTCTTCCTCTTCTTTTTCCCCTTTTTTTTTTTTCCCCTTCTTTTCCTTCCTTTTCCTTCTTTCCCCTTCCCCCTTTTTCCCCCTTTTTCCCTTTTTTCCTCCTTCTTTTTTCCCTTTTCCCTTTCCTTTTCCTTCTTCCCCCTTTTTTTTCCCTTTTTCTTTTTTCCCCCTTCTTTTTCCTTCTTTTTCCTTTTCTTCCCCTTTTCTTTTTCCTTTTGTGAAGGAGATTCTGTTCCTTTGCTTTGACCACAAGTACCCTGACTATGGAACCATGGCAGTAAGTAAAGCAATACCATGGCTCGAGACACAGACATTCACTAGGGCTTGTTTCCTTAGCGACTCAATGAACATGTTCAGGAGGGTAGAGATGGGATAGGTTCGAAGAGAGTGGCTGCTGTCTCTGGAGCGGTCTCGGCTGGCAAAGATTTTTTCATTTTCGTGCCAGGACATGCGGGTGTACGAGGAAATGAGCAGAATAACAAGCTTGCAGGTAAGGCTACTGTGGAAGGCGGCGAGCTGGACCAGGCTGACATTATGAACGCTCTACGAGAAGTAAGATTTTGCGAGAACCGAACCAAAGTGAGACTGTGAATCCAACCATGGTCAGACTGCGAAAATGGCAAATTAAAAAAGGTGTGGCCAAACAAGAACACTACACAGGAAGTCAAAGAAGATTGATAAACCAACACAAAACTGGCGTCGTTAGCCGCTACACGTTGCAGATTTGCTGAGGAGGGGACCCAGCATTTAGGGACTGAATGGTTCGATGAGCAATGAGGATGATCTGTCGCAACTAATTAACTAACATTTCTGGCTTGCCGACCGTAAAGAGTTAGTCACATTGGGGCAAAAAAAGTCTGACGTGAATTTCACATCAATACAGAGCAAGGGAACAGATAGCCACTACGCTGATCTGAAGCATATACTCTAACCAGAAAGGGTGACATTACAATGAAAGCCATAGAGATGTATTCATTCCACAATATTGATTGAGTTAGACAAACAGAGATCAGCGGAACAAGGTTGTAATATAGGGGGCTCCGGGGGCAAAATTTGAAAATATATAGGAAAATCGGGTTTTGTCTTAACTGTGTCACATTTCACACCAGTAGTCTCATCTTTTCATCATCTCATCCCCCTCTCTCATCATGTGGCATGCCGGAAAAGCGTGAGGGGTTCATGTTTCGCCATCTCACACGGTCACCAGAATCGTGAATCGGGGCTGTATCTTGCATCGCCATATCACGTGGCCAACCTCCAAAAATTTCTTTTCTGCTTCTTTCTTCCTGAAACTTTCTATTGTCACTAATTCTCTAATTTTTCTTCTTTTAACGGTCCAAATATTGTGATTGTCTACGTCTAATTTCTCAATCAATTTATGGGTTTCATTTTTTTCTTGTAGGGCTTGGTTATTTGGGTTTTTTCTGTCTTCCATGCTATTCTTTGCATTTTCCTCAAAAACCTAGATAATTTCAGCATTTCTGCTCCTTGTCCACGCTTCACATCATACAAAAATTAGTTCTATGTAGCACTTCAACACTTTTTAAACGTTTCAATTGACTCCTTTTTATTGGTCAATATGTTTTCCATCTTGCAAAAGCTATCCTCGCCCTTGCGAATTGTTTAATCTCTCAAGCATCTCCATCAAAAGTTATGACTTTTCCGAGATAATTTTACTGATTCACTTGTTGAAGAAAATTCCCCCTTTTCTTGTATATTACATTGTGGTATTTTTTTTTTTTCTTCCCCAGTACGACCATAATCTGTGTCTCCTACAATTAATTCTAACCCCATTTTCATTGTGTGCAAGCACACAAACTACTAAAAGTTGCAGACCCTGCTCATTGGCTGCAATCATTACTATATTCTCCGCTATCTAGTTATTGATGTGTCGTTCTCCAAAGGTAATTCCTCTATTTTCTAAATTTCTAAAACTATTTTCGCTGTTTGGGAAACAGATCTAGAGACATTACACATCCCTGTCTCACGCCTCTCTTAATAGGATATTGACCTACGTCTTATTAATCTTTATGGCACTTGCTGTTTCAAAATACAGGGAAAATTACTAAGTGTCACAAATGGATTAGAAAAATAAAAATGTGATAAAAACTTAAAACTAGTTTATTTGTGTACTACTTGCCCCTTTTATTTCTCAAATTTTCCACCAACTTTGATGCACTTATCCCATCGTTTTATCAGTCCCCACAAACCGGCTGCATAGAACTGCTGCTCTGTTTTTCTAAACCCGTTTACACGTCACATTCAACTTCGGCATCATTCGCGAATGTCTCCCCCAAAGGGGGGGTTTAAGTGGACCAAAAAGGTGGAAAACGCTGGGGCTAAATTTGGGGGTGTAAGGTGGATGTTCCCCGAAATTCCCACCTTGATTTTTTTATTTTCTTCTGAGTTAATCGAACCGTAAGTGGTCTGGCATTATCATGAAGAAGCAAACTCCTCTAGTCAGCATCCCGGCGTTTTCTTTGAATTGCATCATGAAACATCATAGAACTTCAAGTACGTTTCAGAATTCACATTGTCACCTTTCTTCTTGAGATTGGTTTTTAAAACTCCTTTCAATCTCAGAAACCCGTCAGCTAAAACCCTTTCCCGCTGATGGCGTTTAAACCCTTTAATTTTTGGACACAAGGCGAAGAAAGATTTTTCTACCCAGCTTTTCACCGCTACGGGCAAACATTTGTCGCATAAACAAACATTTCCATAAACCTTCGCAGGCAGTCCTTTTTCCTACAGCCTCTTGCCCACAAAAACGCACATCACACGTTTCTCTTGGGTGTACACTCCCTAAGTACATCGCCATTTTGTTTTTGCCGGCGCATGCGCATGAGACACCTACCCCAAACCCGCGAACGGGAATATAAAGTTCGATTTGCTTTACCTAAACCCTGTAGAAAAAAAAACCCCCCCCCAAAGGCCTTTTTTCCCCCCCTTTTTTTTACCCCAAATTTTTCCAAATTTTTAAATCCGCAAGAAAAATTTTTTTGAAAAAATTAAATTTTTTGAAACTTCCCGGGCCCCCGGGGTTTTTATATTGTTTATATTGTACATATACCGGTCTGTTTATATTGTACATATACCAGGTCTGTTTATATTGTTTATATTGTGCATATACCGGTCTGTTTATATTGTTTATATTGTACATATACCGGTCTGTTTATATTGTACATATACCGGTCTGTTTATATTGTACGTATACCAGTCTGTTTATATTGTACATATCATCATTGGTACCTTGCCGTCTTGACAGGCGATAGTTTGTGCTTCAGAAAGGCATAATAACTATTACCCATGGCGGTAGCGAACGTGACTGATAAGGCCAATTCGTGCTAAATGTTCGTCCACACTGCGTGCATGTAAACACGTGGTCATTACCACCATCACGCACCATTTTGCTTCTCACACGCTCGGTGTGTGACTTATCTGCAATAATTTTCTCCTTTGTCTTTATTCCATTTCTGATGTTTGCCCTCCATGCAACACGTTCCTAGCGACTTGCTCCCAATGTGCATTATCAACTGCCTGTATCAATCATGTCCCGCTTACACACATCTTTGTATCGTAGTAGAGGCCGACCCTGAGATCTCTTACCCATCTGTAATTCACCAAAAAAGATGTCCTTTGGTATTTTACCATCATCCATCCTCCTAAGATGTCCTATCCATCTAAGTCTACGGAGATTGAGCATGGAATATACCGTCACACAACCTGATCTTTCCAATACTTCAGTATTTGTGATTTTGTCTTGCCACTTAATACCAAGAATTCTTCGCAGACACCGCATATGAAAGCTGTTTAAACGTTTCTCTTGGTGTGAGTAAGTTGTCCAGGTTTCACTGCCATAAAGAAGAGTACTAAGGACACAGGCTTGATAGACAAGGACTTTTGTTTTGGCAGTAAGCTTCCTGTTCTCCCAGACTCTTTTTCTTAACCTGTTCATTGTTGTTGCTGCCTTACCAATCCGGATGTTGATTTCCTGATCGAGGGATAATTTGCTATTTACCACTGATCCTAGATATGTAAAATGGTCTACCATCTCTAGTTCGGCGTCGTCAATAAAGATTGATGGTACCCCATGTGCACCTCTGTGATATAATTTGTGTCTTCTTTTTGCTAATTGTTAAACCAAATTCAGAACAAGCATTGGAGAATGCAGATAGCAGACATTGTAATTCTTTCTCAGAGTGGGTAGTAACTGCAGCATCATCTGCAAAAAGCAACTCTCTTATCAGTACCCTCCTAATTTTGGTCTTGGCCTTCAATCTCTGAGCATTGTAGAGGCCGCCATCTGAGCGTGAGTGAATGTATATACCACTATCCTGATCACGAAAGGCATATTTCAGTAGAAGTGAAAAGTATATTCCTAAAGAGGGTGGGAGCTAGTACACAACCTTGCTTAACTCCACTCTTGATTTCAAACTCTTCAGAAGTTGCACCATCAAACTTGACTTATACCCTTCATGCCTGTGTGGAACGATTCCACAATGGACAGAAGAGTTGGTGGGCAGCCAATCTTCTTTAGTGCCTTGAACAGACCCTCACGACTGACCAAATCAAATGCCTTTGTGAGGTCGATGAAGGCAATAAACAGTGGTTGATTCTGTTCACGGCATTTTTCTTGCATTTGTCGCAATGAGAATATCACATCAATGGTAGACCGGTTCAGTCGAAAGCCACACTGTGATTCGGGGTAGACTTGATCTCCTAGGACTTGAAGTCTGCGCAGAACAATTCTGACAAACACTTTTCCAACAATACACAGAAGTGAGAGAACCCTATAGTTGTTGCAGTCGCTCCGATCAGCCCTTGTTCTTGTACAGTGTTATGATGCTTGAATCTTTGAAATCCTGTGGGACTTGTCCTTCTCGCCAGCATAGCTCTATTAGCTGGTGGATCTGTATAGTGAGTGTGTCTTGCCCACTCCTGATAACCTCTATTGGAATCCCATCCTTACCTGGAGCCTTGCCAGATGCAAGTTCATTTATAGTACACGTAACTTCTGTTATGGTGGGAAGTGTGTCCAGGTGGTCAAGAGTTGGTAGGGCCTCTATGGCGTTGAGGGCATCATCCGCTAGTTTGGTCTCACTTGAGTAAAGCTCCAAATAGTACTATACCCATCTGTTCATCTGCTGTTTCTTATCAGTGATGATTTCTCCAGTCAAGATTTTCAATGGCGCACTTCTTTTGATCATTGGACCACAGGCTTTCTTTATTCCTTCATACATGCTTCTGATGTTTCCCTTATCACTTGCGATTTGAATGGACTCACATAACTTGATCCAATATCATTTGCACGCTGCCTGCCTAGCTTGCTTTAGCTCACTCAGAGTGTTACGCGTTGGTCTTTCCTTGTTTCTTAAGAAAGCTATCTTCTTCTTATCAATCAAGGGCTGGAGAGTCTGGATGTTTGCCGCAAACCAGTCCTGCCTTTTATGATTCACAGTGCCGTAAACCCCTAAGGCAGTTTTATAAAGAGTTTCCTTAAGTTGACCCCAATTTTCACTTACTGTAGAATTTTCTGTTGTATCAGTGAAAGCGTCTTCAAGTTGCTGTTGAAACTGAAAGCACTTTTCAGGATCGTGAGTGTTAATAATATTAATCCTGGGGCTAGATTTGTGTTTAGCTGTGTGGATTCTCTTTGGTCTCAGTCTAACCCTTGCAACAACCAAAGAATGATCCGTATCACAGTCAGCACTGTGGTAGCTTCGAGTCAATGATGTATGGTTCATATGGTGTCTCTGTGTGATGATGCCAATGACCGGATCTTGGATCTTTCCATGTGACCTTATGCAGCTCTATTGTTTTAAAAAAGGAGTTTGTAATACATAGATCATTTCTGGTGCAATGCTCCAGCAGACTTTACCCGTATTCATTCATGCGACCGATGTTGTATTTTCCAAGGCACACTGGCCATGAACTCGAGTCCTTGCCCACACGAGCATTGAAATCACCGAGCATATAAATGTAGTCGGATTTTGGAACTGCCTTGATCACGGAGTCTAACTCCTCATAGAACGAATCCTTCACATCATCAGAGGAATCGAGTGTCGGTGCATATGCAGTAATAATGGTGGCAAAACCACAAGAGGTTGCCAAGCGCAGGGATAATAGTCTTTCATTACCTCCTGCTGGAATTTCAATCATTCCCAGTAGCGAATTCTTCACTGCAAAGCCCACACCGTGTTGCCTTTTTTCTGCCTGCCCTCTACCCTTCCAAAAAAAGGTGTAATTGTTTTCCCTGAGTGACCCTTCCTCAGCGAGGCGAGTCTCCTGCAGGCCAGCAATATCAATGTTAAGACGATTGAGTTCGGCATCAATCACAGCCGTTTTTCTCACATCGTCAATATTGGTCAAGTCAGTGGAAAATCCTGGACACATGGTTCTCACGTTCCAGGTTGCAAGCCGTAGTTTGAGGTTTCTATTTTTCTTTTTATTAGTACCTGGTGCATTGGTTTTACAGCCTGCGATTAAGATTTTGTCCTAGCCCCAAGCACCCATTGAAGCAGACAGGCTGTGGCGGATCAGCACCCAATTGGCCGGGGGCTGCCCAGCTTGAGGCGGGCGGTAGCTGATCAATGACACCTGTAGGTGTCTCCCACCGTCAGAGGCAACGCGTGGCGCCCCATGTCTACGCCAACTGACAAGGACTTATAACCCATAACAGTTGCCTCTCGCTTTGATTCCGAGACCGAGTTAAGACCAGGGATGGAGTTATTGCCTCTCCATAGCACAATGCCTGGGCTAACATACAGAGATCATGTGTTGCCCATGCAGCATGATCCCTCTCTCGACCTGCCTAGTTCACTCCAGAGGAAAGATAACACCTCTACATCTGGAACAAGACAAGCTGCAGAAGGTGCCGGATCAGCAAAGCAATGCTCTAACTGTCCGCCTGTCGGAGCTTCGATCCTAGACCAGCTGCCAACCAAGGCTTAGGGCCTGGTCTGCCCTGCCATGACATTTTGTCTTTAGGTTGCATTTCCTCGCACCAGGGTAAGGCTTGTACCCTCCCAATTGCGCTCTTCCGCCCGAAGACGTTGGCACAATGTGGGGTGTCGGGTTTGGTAAGCGCCGCCCAACGTTCGGCGCTAACAGAAAGCAGGTAGTACCGTCTACTGTCATATGGTAGCTCAGTCATATCTGACTAAGACCTGACATGTTATTGTACATTTACCGGTCTGTTTATATTGCTTATATTGTGCATATACCTGTCTGTTTATATTGTGCATATACTAGTCTGTTTACATTGTACACATACCTGTCTGTTTATATTGTGCATATACCGGTCTGTTTATATTGTGCATATACCGGTCTGCTTATAATGTACATATACCGGTCTGTTTATATTGTACATATACCAGTCTGTTTATATTGTGCATATACTAGTCTGTTTACATTGTGCACATACCGGTCTGTTTATATTGTACATATACCAGTCTGTTTATATTGTTTATATTGTGCATATACTGGTCTGTTTATATTGTACATATACCGGTCTGTTTATATTGTACATATACCAGTCTGTTTATATTGTTTATATTGTGCATATACTGGTCTGTTTATAATGCACATATACTGGTCTGTTTATATTGTACATATACCAGTCTGTTTATATTGTACATATACCGGTCTGTTTATATTGTTTATATTGTGCATATACTGGTCTGTTTATATTGTACATATACCGGTCTGTTTATATTGTTCATATACCGGTCTGTTTATATTGTACATATACCAGTCTGTTTATATTGTACATATACCGGTCTGTTTATATTGTACATATACCGGTCTGCTTATATTGTACATATACCGGTCTGTTCATATTGTACATACACCGGTCTGTTTATATTGTACATATACCGGTCTGTTTATATTGTGCATACACCGGTCTGTTTATATTGTTTATATTGTGCATATACCGGTCTGTTTATATTGTGCATATACCAGTCTGTTTATGTTGTTTATATTGTGCATATAGCTGCCTGTTTATATTGTGCATATAGCTGCCTGTTTATGTTGTGCATTTACTGGTCTGTTTATATTGTACATATACCAGTCTGTTTATATTGTTTATATTGTGCATATACTGGTCTGTTTATAATATACATATACCGGTCTGTTTATATTGTACATATACCAGTCTGTTTATATTGTACATATACCGGTCTGTTTATATTGTTTATATTGTGCATATACTGGTCTGTTTATATTGTACATATACCGGTCTGTTTATATTGTTCATATACCGGTCTGTTTATATTGTACATATACCAGTCTGTTTATATTGTACATATACCGGTCTGTTTATATTGTACATATACCGGTCTGTTTATATTGTACATATACCGGTCTGTTCATATTGTACATACACCGGTCTGTTTATATTGTACATATACCGGTCTGTTTATATTGTGCATACACCGGTCTGTTTATATTGTTTATATTGTGCATATACCGGTCTGTTTATATTGTGCATATACCAGTCTGTTTATGTTGTTTATATTGTGCATATAGCTGCCTGTTTATATTGTGCATATAGCTGCCTGTTTATGTTGTGCATTTACTGGTCTGTTTATATTGTGCATATACCAGTCTGTTTATATTGTGCATATACTGGTCTGTTTATAATGTACATATACCGGTCTGTTTATATTGTACATATACCAGTCTGTTTATATTGTACATATACCGGTCTGTTTATATTGTTTATATTGTGCATATACTGGTCTGTTTATATTGTACATATACCGGTCTGTTTATATTGTTCATATACCGGTCTGTTTATATTGTACATATACCAGTCTGTTTATATTGTACATATACCGGTCTGCTTATATTGTACATATACCGGTCTGTTTATATTGTACATATACCGGTCTGTTCATATTGTACATACACCGGTCTGTTTATATTGTACATATACCGGTCTGTTTATATTGTGCATACACCGGTCTGTTTATATTGTTTATATTGTGCATACACCGGTCTGTTTATATTGTGCATATACCAGTCTGTTTATGTTGTTTATATTGTGCATATAGCTGCCTGTTTATATTGTGCATATAGCTGCCTGTTTATGTTGTGCATTTACTGGTCTGTTTATATTGTGCATATACCGGCCTGTTTATATTGTACATATACCGGCGTGTGTATATTATGCGCAAGCAGAACATGAAGAAGATGAAATAGGAGAGAACTGACCTTGTTCACACCTAAGTCCGGTATAGCCAGCAGCACAGCCCGAGCAGGAGCCACTGGTGTGATCACACACACCCGGCGGATGACAGTGGTCTGGGCACGACTCACTGCATGCAGGTCCGAAGTAGCCAGGAACACACGATGCCACACACGCCCCGCTGTGAGCAGCACATGTGTTGTTGAGACACGCCCCGCTGTGAGCAGCACATGTGTTGTTGAGACATGAGCAGGCAGCATTACATGCATAGCCTTGCACTCCTGGGTTACACAGCATAGCTAGCGGTCGGAGAAAACAGGAGTTGGTGAGACTGGGTCATACAGCATAGCTAGCGGTCGGAGAAAACAGGAGTTGGTGAGACTGGGTCATACAGCATAGCTAGCGGTCGGAGAAAACAGGAGTTGGTGAGACTGGGTTACACAGCATAGCTAGCGGTCGGAGGAAAACAGGAGTTGGTGAGACTGGGTCATACAGCATAGCTAGCGGTCGGAGAAAACAGGAGTTGGTGAGACTGGGTCATACAGCATAGCTAGCGGTCGGAGAAAACAGGAGTTGGTGAGACTGGGTTACACAGCATAGCTAGCGGTCGGAGAAAACAGGAGTTGGTGAGACTGGGTCATACAGCATAGCTAGCGGTCGGAGAAAACAGGAGTTGGTGAGACTGGGTCATACAGCATAGCTAGCGGTCGGAGAAAACAGGAGTTGGTGAGACTGGGTTACACAGCATAGCTAGCGGTCGGAGAAAACAGGAGTTGGTGAGACTGGGTCATACTGCATAGCTAGCGGTCGGAGAAAACAGGAGTTGGTGAGACTGGGTCATACAGCATAGCTAGCGGTCGGAGAAAACAGGAGTTGGTGAGAAAGCAGGTGGTGAGCACAAACATAAGCCATGCACCCACTCAAAAAATGTCTCAGTGCACATTTCATGTAGTTACCTAGGCACGGAGAACGTTCAGGCGCAGCAATCTCATCTCTCCAATTGGGTTGAGTTGAGTTGAGTTGAGTTGACTTGAGTTAAGAACCGACATCACTGCACTCAGGACATTCCCATATGCGCTCCGTCCCCTCATTCAACAGCCAGGGAAGAGTCATACTACTAATCGTTCCCACCGCTATCTGATTTAAAGTTCTCCTGGTCTTCCCTCTCAGTGTTGAGATTCTTCCAGAACCCCTGCCGATCCCCCGCAATCTCATCCTGTCCACATATGGGTTCTCAATATGTTCCCCCGCCTTCTGCACCTGGTCCCACAAACGCATGATCACCTCCCTCCTTATCCATTGGCAATCTACCACCAAGAGGTGCCTTCCCTACCAGCCTATGAGCCTGTTCATTCACCTGCACCCCCACATCACCAGGGCAAAACATCCATACAATTCTGACAATCTGTGACCTCTGAAGCGAAGATAGCCATTCCACACGAAACATTACTTTCTCCACCTTACTAAGCATACTCCATGAATCCGTAATGAATGCAACGTGTGTTGCAGTAGTCTTCTCTAACCAACGGAATGCCGCTGTTACTGATTCCACCTCCATTCTCATGCTTCTATTACAGCGGCCAGTATAGGAGATGAAAAACTCCGATTATAAACCCCCAAGTTTAAGGTGGTTACGACTGATTGGCCGCGGGTGAGCTGGTCGTGAACGTGGAACGTCTGGTATGCGGACAGGACGGCGCCAGGCGTATGGACTCCTGAGGGACATCCCCTGCCCCTTCCCTAGCAGGCAGGCTCTAATTGGGTTATGGACACCAATTTTAATCTCATGGCACGATCAACTTGGAAGGGACTATAGGGCTCACAATATTGGGGACTGCAACAACCGGTGCGCGGGGACTTTCGTGGATCGTGGATATATAGCTCAGTACATATACACCGAAGAAGAAGAAGAAGAAGAAGAAGAAGAAGAAGAAGAAGAAGAAGAAGAAGAAGAAGAAGAAGGAGGAGGAGGAGGAGGAGGAGGAGAAGAATAAGAAGAAGAAGAAGAAGAAGAAGAAGAAGAAGAAGAAAGAGGAGGAGGAGGAGGAGGAGTAGGAAGAGGAGAAGGAGAAAAAGAAGAAAAGTCAGGGAGGAAGAAGAAGAAGAGTGGAGGAGGAGAAAGAAGAAGAGGTAATAATAATAATAATGATAATGATAATAATAATAATAATAATAATAATAATAATAATAATAAGAAGAAGAAGAAGAAGAAGAAGAAGAAGAAGAAGAAGAAGAAGAAGAAGAAGAGAAGAAGGAGGAGGAGGAGGAGGAGGAGAGAGAAGAAGAAGAAGAAGAAGAAGAAGAAGAAGAAGAAGAAGAAGAAGAAGAAGAAGAAGAAGAAGAAGAAGAAGAAGAAATGGTAAATTCATTCACAAAGATGGCAAACAGTTCCTCAGTTGTCTTGCAACACTTGTCTCTTTATGTGAGTCTTCTTTGACTGTTAAATGATAATGGTATGATATTCCAGTGTGTTTTCAAACCCATATGTTCATAACAAGGATGTTTCAAAACTCAAGTCAAGAAATAGAACAAAATGTGTCGTAAACCTGGCCTGCAACCATATCTGGCTTCCGGTCAAGATGGCGGCGGACGGTTGTGTGTTTTGAAACCGCTCCGTTTTTTTTCCACGTAAGAAATGGATAATTTCATCTCGTGCGTGCAATTTCTGCGCTAGGATGTAAGCCGGGAGTTTCTTCTCACGATTTTCGCCGGTTCAACAGAGTTAATGTATCTGTGCGAATCAATCCTGAGTGTTTTTCACAGCATGTTAGGTTACCGTGCAGTACATACAGTGGTGTGTAGTGTTTGTGGGTTTCTTCATCATGGCAGACCAGCGTTTGTGTCCCGTACAAAGGGTAAAGAAACCACCGACTAGACGAGGTACGAGGCGTAAACTTCAGGGGAGACGGGCCGGAGCCAGGCGTCACCGGCGAAAATACGACCGTCTGGGCCTCAAGAACACGCGTATTCTATATTGGAACTGTGCCAGCAGTAAAACAACATTTGGAGAGCCTGGCATACAGAAACGATATAGTAGCACTTCAGGAGACGAGACTGAGTGTTAATACACTCCAAATAGCCAGCTTCAAATGTTATTACCAACAGGCTACACCTGGGAATGACAAGATTAGAGACAGCAGAGTTGGTTATATCTAAGTCGGAGAGTGACGAGATACAAATAGAGGCTGGTAGAATTCAATCCGGTCTTTATTGTTGGTTAATGTTTATGCCTGTAACTCGAGGGTGGATTCCCAGAGATGGCAGTGTATGAGTGACATTTTATGCCATGAGAGGAATGCCATTTTCTGAGGCGATTTCAACGCTAAAGAAAAATCATGGGGTAACATTTCTTCCAACACACAGGGGGAGGAGCTCGAGATGGCACTTGAAACCAGTGGCCTCGTTTGTATCAACAGTGGCTTTGTCACAAGGACAAGTGATGAGGACAGTGTTATTGACCTGGCGCTGGTTTCTCCTTCACTCACTGTAGTGTGTAGATGGGGTGTCCTAGGGCACCATGGCAGCGACCACCACCCTTGCAGCATATTGGTGGAGAACGGAAGAACCAGGCAGCACAAGTCAACAGTCAAGACCTTCAAGTATGACAGTTCAAGGCAAGATATGGTGAGTAAAATAAGGCGCAACAAGCGCACGAATCATCATGGCATGGGAAAAAAACCGGGAGCAGCCACCTTGGTGGAATTGTGAGGTGGAAAAGGCCTGGATCGATAAGCGTGGTGCCCTAAGGAAATGCAAAACGCCAAGAACAGAGTTTCCCATCATAGTCTTAATCTCGCAGTTGGAAAGGGAGATGGACACAAAAGTTTGCTATTTCAAAAACCTGGTTAAAGTCGTTAAAAAGGAAAAGTGGGCAGAGTTGTGTCAAAGAATAAGCACAGACAAGTCACTGAAATTGTTCTGGCGACTACATAAAAGCATGTATGGGGCAGCCAAGAATAAGAGTGTTCCTGATTTCCAAAGGGTTGACTTTATCTGGCAGAGGCTTGACGAGAATAAGGGCAAAGCCATTTTTTTTAACGCTATCTAGAGCAGAACAGCCAGACAGAGGTCGAAGTTTTGCCAGGCGGTTACTTCAAATAGGTGTAAGGCCCAGAACATTGCAGTTGAAGACTTAGTGACAGTGAAAGAGATCAGGGTTGTGCTTCGACGAACAAAAAAACAGCGCATCAGGGCCAGACGATATAAGGTATAACGACATCAATATGTGTACCGACAACAAGCTAGAGGAACTATCAGATGTGCACAACAACAGTATAGGGAGTACTAGCATCTAGGAAGAATGGTTACACAGCTATCTGATTCCCTTCCGAAGCCTGGCAAAAACCACACAAAAATTCAGGGATATGAGGTATTAACCATGCAAAATACAATTGGCAAGCTGCTGGAGAGGTTAATTGCCAGGATAATATCAAGTCAGCTAGAGAGGCAAGGTTGTTTCCCACCTACCCTTCGAGGGTAACGTCCAAACAGAAAATCCTGGACCAAGGCAGCAGTTTTTATCCATGATGTCTATGAAGGTTTCCACTCAGGCATTGAAACATATGCTATGACGATTGGCCTTGAGGATGCGTACAACAGAGTACCATTACATTTCTTAATGTTTCAGCTTCTTGAACTCAAGATAAGTCCATTCCTCCTTAGTTGGATAGCCGCAGCTCTCTTCCAGCGGAAAGTAGTTTTTAGATGTGGCAATTGGACTTCTGAACCAACAACAATATATCCGGGCCTGCCACGGGGATCACCATTATCTCCGGTGCTGTTCAACGCCTACACTATGAGAATTACCGGCGAGCAGATCAGAGGACCGGGGAGGACATTGTCTTATGCCGACGATGTGTTAGTGCAGTGGTTCTCAACCGGTGGGGAATTCCCCCCAGGGGGGAATTTCATGGTTTCCAGGGGGGGGGGGGGGGAATGAAGACCATTTCAAGATCGTGTTAATACAAGAACCGATTACTTGACATAGTTTTTCCCGTTCATACTTTACAGTTATGTATGTCTCGTCCTTCTAAAATTCATTTTATAAAGTAAGTAGACCCACAAATCATGTTTTATGTGGATGTCTAGACTTGTTTTAGTATATGCTATTACATTTGCCTTCCACTTTTACGTATACTATGTAGGGGTGAGGGGATTTTTAGATAGGAAATATGAAAGGGGGGGGGGGGGGAATGACGTTCTGAAAATACGGTGAAGGGGGGAACGGGCCAAATTTTTGATAGGAAGGGGGGGGGGGGAATGGCGTTCTGAAAATATGGTGAAGGGGGGAATGGGCCAAAAAAGGTTGAGAACCACTGTGTTAGTGTATCGTCAGGGTAAAGATAGAGATCGAGTGGCTGTGGATCTACAAACAGAACTAAATCGCATAAGCACTTGGTGTGTGGAATCTGGGGCAATAGTCAACCCAACGAAGGCAGCAGTGACGTGGTTCTCTTTGAATAACCATATTAACAACACTCCAACACCAACTGTAAATCTGGGTTCAGAGACGGTGGAAAGAACGCAGGCAATGAACTACCTGGGGATACGTTTTGATCGAAGTCTTGCGTATCATGAGCACACAGACTGGGTGATAACAAAGGCCAAGCGAGATGTGGCTGCAATGCGGGTAATGGCGACGGCAAACTGTGAGCAGCACCATTTATGTCTCCTGTACGAGGGATGGTCCTTTCTTGGAGGTTTTGGAGAATGGCATGATGATCCTGACTATCAGCCGTAAGCAGATGGAAAGGATAGAAAGGATACAGAACGAAGCTATGCGTATTATTCTTGGATGTACAAGAGATACAGCATGCAGGGCGATGCGCTACCTTCTTGATTTTCCAACCATTGGGGACAGAATACAAATTTGCAGAACACGTGCCTACCAGATTCAACGCAAACACACAGCATCCACTGCACAGTGAAATTAGGAAGGTAAAGGGCAGCAGGCTAAAAAGAGAAAAATCGTGGATGGGCCAAGCCGAAGACATTCTTCAATAGGTGTGTTCACTTGAGGACTTAGAACCTGGCGAGGAGTGGGTACGAATGCCAACAGATTTCTGTACGTCCTTTTCAGTTTGCATCCAACTAGACAGAAAATTCAGACAAGAAAATCCGGCGTTGATCTTCGAGAATTCTTTGGAGGGTGATGCTGTCATTTACATAGATGAGGCGTTCGTTCGACGAGTGAGAAGTTCATGGGATTTTACGGTTCAGGCCGGAGGGAGAATTGTGAAGGAAGATTCTGGTTCCTTTGCTTTGACCACAAGTAGCCTGACTATGGAAGCCATGGCAGTAAGTAAAGCAATACCATGGCTCGAGACACAGACATTCACTAGGGCTTGTTTCCTTAGCGACTCAATGAACATGTTCAGGAGGGTAGAGATGGGATAGGTTCGAAGAGAGTGGCTGCTGTCTCTGGAGCGGTCTCGGCTGGCAAAGATTAGTTTCATTTTCGTGCCAGGACATGCGGGTGTACGAGGAAATGAGCAGAATAACAAGCTTGCAGGTAAGGCTACTGTGGAAGGCGGACGAGCCATGGACCAGGCTGACATTATGAACGCTCTACGAGAAGTAAGACTTTTGCGAGAACCGAGAACCAAGTGATGACTGTGAATCCATAACCATGGTCAGACTGCGAGAATGGCAAATTAAAAAAGGTGTGGCCAAACAAGAACACTACACAGGAAGTCAAAGAAGATTGATAAACCAACACAGAACTGGCGTCGTTAGCCGCTACACGTTGCAGGATTTGCTGAGGAGGGGATCCGAGCACTTATGGACTGAATGGTTCGATGAGCAATGAGGATGATCTGTCGACTAACTAATTAACTAACATTTCTGGCTTGCCGACCGTGAAGAGTTAGTCACATTGGGGCAGAAAAATGTCTGACGTGAATTCACATCAATACAGAGCAATGGGAACAGATAGCCACTACGCTGATCTGAAGCATATACTCTAACCAGAAAAGGGTGACATTACAATGGAAGCCATAGAGATGTAATCATTCCACAAATATTGATTGAGTTAGACCAAACAGAGATCAGCGGAACAAGGTTGTAAGGATATGGGGCGTGCCGGGGCAAAATTTGAAATATATAGGAAAATCAGGTTGTCTTAACTGTGTCACATTTCATCACACAGTAGTCCTCATCTTTCTCATCATCATTATCCTCATCACCCTCATCATCATCATGTGGCATGCCGGTAAGCGTGAGCGGTCATGTTTCGCCATCTCACACGGTCACCAGAATCGTGAATCAGGTCTGTACTCTTGCATCGACCATATCACGTGGCCAACCATCCAGATATTTACTTCTCTGCCGTTCCTTTGTTCTTCCTTCCTGAATCTTGCTAGTTGTCACTAAGTTCTCTAATGTGTTTCTTCTTTTAACGTGTCCAAATATTGTGATTGTCTACGTCTAATTTCTCCAATCAATTTATGGATTTCATTTGTTTCTTGTAGGACTTGGTTATTGGTTTTTCTGTCTGTCCATGCTATTCTTTGCATTTTCCTCAAAAACCTTAGATAATTTTCAGCATTTCTGCTCCTTGTCCACGCTTCACATCCATACAAAAATATAGTTTCTATGTAGCACTTCAACACTTTTTTATCGTTGCAATTGACATCCTTTTATTGGTCAATATGTTTTCCATCTTGCAAAAGGCTATCCTCGCCATTGCGAATCTTGTTTTAATCTCTTCAAGGCATCTCCCATCAAATGTTATGACTTTTCCGAGATAATTGTACCGATTCACTTGTTGAAGAATATTCCCATTTACTTGTATATTACATTGTGGCATTTATTTCTTCCTAGTGACGACCATAATCTGTGTCTCCATACAATTTAATTCTAACCCTAGCTGTTCATTGTGTGCAAGCACACGAATCTACTAAATGTTGCAGACCCTGCTCATTGGCTGCAATCATTACTATATTCTCCGCGTATCTAATGTTATTGATGTGTCGTTCTCCAATGGTAATTCCTCTATTTCTAAATTTCTAAAAACTATTTTCGCTGTATAGGGGAAACAGATCTAGAGACATTACACATCCCTGTCTCACGCCTCTCTTAATAGCTGATATTGACCTACGTCATTATTAATCTTTATGGCAGCTTGCTGTTTCCAATATACGAGGGAAAATTAATAAGTAAGTCACAAATGGATGTAGAAAAATAACTAAATGTGATAACAACTTGAAACTAGTTTATTTGTGTACATACATTGTCCCTTTATTTCTCAACATAATTTCCACCAACATTGATGCACTTATCCCATCGTTTTATCAGTCCTCACAAACCGGCTGCATAGAACTGCGTGCTCTGTTTTCTAAACCACGTTTACACGTCACATTCAACTTCGGCATCATTCGCGAAATGTCTCCCTCCAAGGTGGGGGTTTAAGTGGACCAAAAAGGTGGAAATCGCTAGGGGCTAATTCGGGGCTGTAAGGTGGATGTTCTAGAACTTCCCACCTTAGTTGGTTAATTTTCTTCTGAGTTAATCGAACCGTATGTGGTCTGGCATTATCATGAAGAAGCAACACTCCTCTAGTCAGCAGTCCTGGACGTTTTCTTCGAATTGCATCATGAAGCATCGATAGAACTTCACAGTACGTTTCAGAATTCACATTGTCACCTTTCTTCTTGAGATTGGTTAAAAGCAGTCCTTGACAATCTCAGAACACTGTCAGCATAACCTTCCCTGCTGATGGCGTAACCTTGAATTTTTGGACACAAGGCGAAGAAAGATGTTTTCTACCCAGCTATTCACCGCTTTACGGGACAAACATTTGTCAGCATAAACAGGAAGCATTTCCTTATGAATGTCCTTCGCAGGCAGTCCTTTTGCCTACAGTCCTCTTGCCCACAAAAAACGCACATCAGCACGTTGCTCTTTGGGTGTACACTCCGTAAGTACAGTCGCCATTTTGTTTATGCGCGGCGCATGCGCATGAGACACCTACCGCCACCTGACGAACGGGAATATAAAGTTCGATGTTGCTGTCACCTAATAGCACCTGTAGAAAACACCAGCTACATTTACCTGCCATCCCACAGAACTGTTTGACTTACTTATTGACTCGCCCGCGTATGTTTTTCTACAAGTCTAAGGTCTTTCCCATTAATGTGTAGATCTGCAAGTATCTTCATAACGTCAACATGTCTTACTTAATCGAAAGACTGTGCTCTACACATGACAATACATAACCAATCGGCCAACTTTATACTGAAAGGGTGCAGAATTGGGCACGCAGGCCCGCGGTGGTCATAATTTAAATAAATTATGTTGTGCTAATCTCTCTCTCTCGTCTCTCTCTCTCTCTCTCTCTCTCTTCTCTCTCTTCTCTCTCTCTCTCTCTCTCTCTCTCTCTCTCCTCTCTCTCTCTCTCTCTCTCTCTCTCGCTCTCAGACAGTTGTCAATGTATGTGTGTGAAAGTGGGAGAGTTCACAACTTTCATTTCACAATGCTTATCTCCCCGTATGTGAATGTAACATAATAATGATGTATGAAAGATGAGTGATTGGAAGGGGCTGAATGTAAGACGGGCCTTGTGCTCCTAATTTGTGACCCTTTGAAAATAAAGTTCGTTCATTCTCTCTCTCTCTCTCTCTCTCTCTCTCTCTCTCTCTCTCTCTCTGTCTCTCTCTCTCTCTCTCTCTCTCTCTAAACTCTCTCCCCTTCCCCCTCTCTCTCTGTCTCACGCACACACACACACACGCACACAGGCGAGGAGTACTCACTGCCAAAGGCCTGCAGCTCACAAATCTCCAGGATGGCCATACTGTTGTCAGCTGTGATGTGTATACCACGGACCGCCGTCTGTGTTTCATTCAGAAGAATAAAGTATGGGGCGGCCTTGTCAGTGTCCAGGTTGAGGGGGGACGTTCTATGACCGAGTTGCTGGGATCTGTGGTGGCTAGATGGAACCTCGACGGGTTATGTCCTGACAGACACCAGACCAGGAAACACACGGCTACACGTGAGACATGGCTGTGGCAGGAGAGCTGAGTGCTGTTGGTGGGGTCGTGTGAGTGTTCTTGATGGGTTTGTTAGAGTGTTCTTGGTTGGGTCGTGTGAGTTTTCTTAGTTGGGTCGTGTAAATGTTCTAGGTGGGGTCGTGTGAGTGTTCGCGGTGGGGTCGTGTGTGCGTTCTTGGTGGGGTCGTGTGAGTTTTCTTGGGGGTTTTGGGGGTTTTGTAAATGTTTTGGTAGGTTTGTATGTGCGTCTTTGGGGGGGTCGCTTGTGAGGTTTTTGGGGGGTCGTATGGCAATTTATGGTGGGATCGGGGGTGTTTGGGTTTTTTGGTGGGGGCGTATGTGCGTTCTTAGTGTGGTCGTATGTGCATTCTTGGTGAGGTCGGCGGGGTTCATGGTGGGCCTTTGCCATGTTCTTAGTCGGGTCGTATGTGCTTTCTTTATGGGGTCGTATGTGCGTTCTTTGTGGGTTTGTATTTGCGTTCTTGGTGGGTTCGTGTGTGCGTTCTTGGTGGGTTTCTATGTGCGTTCTTGGTGGGGTCGTGTGTGCGTTCTTAGTGGGATCGTATGTGCGTTCTTGGAGGGGTCTTGTGTGCGTTCTTGGTGGGGTCGTATGTGCCTTTTTGGTGGTTTCGTGTGTGCGTTCTTTGTGGGTTTGTATGTGCGTTCTTGGTGAGTTTGTGTGTGCGTTCTTGGTGGGTTTGTATGTGCGTTATTGGTGGGGTCGTGTGTGCGTTCTTGGTGGGGTCGTATGTGCGTTCTTGGTGGGGTCGTGTGTGCGTTCATGGTGGGGTCTATGTGCATTCTTGGTGGAGACGTGTGTGCGTTCTTGGTGGGATTGTATGTGCGTTCTTGTGGGGTCATATGTGCGTTCTTGGTTGGTTTGTATGTGCTTTCTGGTGGGTTCGTGTGTGTTTTTTCTTGGTGGGTTTGTGTGGCGTTCTTGCTGGTTTGTGTTTTGTGTTCTTGGTGGGTTTTTATTTGTGTTTTGGTGGGTTTTTATGAGCGTTTCTTCGTGGGTAGTGTGTGCGTTCTGGTGGGTTTGTTTTGTGGTTTTTGGTGGGTTTGTATTGCGTTCTTTGTGGGTATGTAAAGTGCGTTCTTGGTGGGGTGTGTGTGGGGTTTTTGGTTTGGGGCGTTTGTACGTTATTGGTGGGGTCGCGTGTGCGTTCTTGGTTGTGTTTTATGTGAGTTTTGGTGGGGTCGTATTTGCATTCTTGGTGGGGTCGTGTGTGCGTTCTTTTTTGGGGTGTTTTGTGCGTTCTTGGTGGGGTCCTGGTGCGATTTGGTGGGTTTGTATGTGCGTTCTTGGTGGGTTTGTGTGTGCGTTCTTTGGGGAGGGCGTGTGTGCGTTCTATTTGGGGTTAGTGTGTGCGTTTTTGTGGGGTCGTGGTGGGTTTTTTTTGGTGGGGTAAGGGTGTGCGTTCTTGGTGGGGTCGTGTGTCCGTTCTTTGGGATCGTGGGTGCGTTCTTGCTGGGTTTGTATGTGCGTTCTTGTGGGTTCTTCGGGGTAGGTGTGCGTTGATGGTGGGGTATTGTGTGCGTTTTGGAGGTGTTGTATGTGCGTTCTTGGTGGGGTCGTGTGTGTGTTCCTTGTGGGTTTGTATGTGTGTTCTTGGTGGGTTTGTATGGCGTTCTTTTTTGGGTTGTATGTGGTTTTGGTGGGTCGGTTTTTTTTTGGTGGGGTTTATGTGCGTTCTTGGTGGGGTCGTGTGTGCGTTCTGGTGGGGTCGTATGTGCTTTTTCGTGGGTCGTGGGGTGCGTTCTTGCTGGTTTTTTGTGTGCGTTCTTGGTGGGTTTGTATTTGCGCTCTTGGTGGGTTTGTTTTGTGCGTTCTTGGTGGGTTTGTGTGTGCTTTCTTGGTGGGGGCGTGTGTGCGTTCTTTTGGGGGGGTCGTTTTTGGCGTTCTTTGTGGGGGGTTTTTTGTGTGGTTCTTTGTGGGGTTTGTTTTGTGTGTTTTGGTGGGGTAGTGTGTGCGTTCTTTGTTGGGTCGTATGTGCGTTTTTTTGTTGTCGTATGTGCGTTTTTTTGTGGTGGGCATGTGAGGTTCTTGGTGGGGGGTATGTGCTGTTTTTGGTGGGTTTGTGTGTGCGTTCTTGGGGGGTGTGCATGTGTGTTCTTTATGGGGTGTATGTGCATTGTTGGTGGGGTCGTGTGTGCGTTCTTCGTGGGGTGGTATGTGCGTTCTTAGTGTGGTCGTATGTGCATTCTTGGTGGGGTCGTGCGGGCGTTCATGGTGGGGCCTTTGCGCGTTCTTGGTGGGGTCGTATGTGCTTTCTTGATGGGGTCGTATGTGCGTTCTTTGTGGGTTTGAATTTGCATTAATGGTGGGTTCGTGTGTGCATTCTTGGTGGGTTTGTATGTGCGGTCTTGGTGAGATCGTGTGTGCGTTCTTCGTGGGGACGTATGTGCGTTCTTGGAGGGGTCTTGTGTGCGTTCTTGGTGGTTTCATCTGTGCGTTCTTTGTGGGTTTGTATGTGCGTTCTTGGTGAGTTTGTGTGTGCGTTCTTAGTGGGGTCGTATGTGCGTTCTTGGTGGGGTCGTGTGTGCGTTCTAGGTGGGGTCTATGTGCGTTCTTTGTAGGGACGTTGTGCGTTCTTGGTGGGATTGTATGTGCGTTCTTGGTGGGGTCATATGTGCGTTCTTGGTGGGTTTGTATGTGCGTTCTTGGTGGGTTCGTGTGTGCTCTGGTGGGTCGTGTGTGCGTTCTTGCTGAGTTTGTGTGTGCGTTCTTGGTGGGTTTGTATGTGCGTTTTTGGTGGGTTTGTATGAGCGTTCTTCGTGGGTAGTGTGTGCGTTCTTGGTGGGGTCGTGTGTGCATTCTTGGTGGGTTTGTATGTGCGTTTTTGGTGAGTTTGTATTGCGTTCTTTGTGCTTTTGTATGTGCGTTCTTGGTGGGGTCATGTGTGTTTTTGTTGGGGTCGTATGTGCGTTCTTGGTGGGGTCGTGTGTGCATTCTTGGTGCGGTCTTATGTGAGTTCTTTGTGGGTTCGTATGTGCATTCTTGGTGGGGTCGTGTGTGCGTTCTTGGTGGGGTCGTGTGTGCATACTTGGTGGCGTCGTATGTGCTTTCTTCGTGGGGTCGTGTGTTCGTTCTTAGAGGTTTTGTATGTGCGTTCTGGTGGGTTCGTGTGTGCGTTCTTGGTTGGGTCGTGTGTGCGTTCTTGGTGGGTTTGTATGTGTGTTACTGGTGGGCTTGTGTGTGCGTTCTTGGTGAGGTCGTGTGTGCGTTATTTTTTGGGGTCGTGTGTGCGTTCTTGGGGGGGTGTGTGTGTGTTTTTTGGTGGGGTTGTGTGGGGTTCTAAGTGGGGTGTGTGTGCGTTCTTTGTGGGTCGTGGGTGCATTCTTGCTGGGTTTGTATGTGCGTTCTTGGTGGGTTTGTATGTGCGTTCTTCGTGGGTAGTGTGTGCATTCTTGGTGGGGTAGTTTGTGCGTTCTTGGAGGTGTTGTATATGCGTTTTTGGTGGGGTCGTGTGTGCGTTCCTTGTGGGTTTGTATGTGTGTTTCCCTTTATGGGTTTTTATTGCGTTCTTTGGGGTTTGTATGTGTGTTCCCTTTGGGGGGTTTGTATGGCGTTCTTTGTGGGGTTTTTTATGTGCGTTCTTGTGGGGTCGTGTGTGTTCTTTGGGGGGGTCGTATGTGCGTTTTTGATGTGGTCGGTGTGCGTTCTTTGTGGGGTCGTATGTGTGTTTTTGGCTGGGTCGTGTTGCGATCTTGGTGGGGTCACGTGTGCGTTCTTGGTGGGGTCATATGTGCATTCATCGTGGGGTCGTGTGTGCGTTCTTGGTTGGGTCGTATGTGCGTTCTTAGTGCGTTCGTATGTGCATTTTTGGTGGGGTCGTGTGTGCTTCTTGGTGGGGCCCTGTGGGCGTTTTTTGGTGGCGTCGTATTGCTTTTCTTTTGTGGGGTCGTGTGTTCGTTCTTGGCGGGTTTATATGTGCGTTCTTGGTGGGTCGTGTGCGCGTTCTGGTGGGGGTCCGTGTTTGCGTTTCTTGGGGTTTGTAGTGCGTTTTTGGGGGGTTTGTGTGTGCGTTCTTGGGGAGGTCGTGTGTGCGTTTTTTTTGGGTCGTGTGGGCGTTCTTTGTGGGGTCGTGTGTGTGTGGGTTTTTTGGGGGGGTAGGTGTGCGTTCTAAGTGGGGTCGTACGTGCTTTTTTGTGGGTCGTGGGTGCGTTCTGCTGGGTTTTGTATGTGCGTTTTTTTGGTGGTTTGTATTGCGTTTCTTGGAGAGGTCGTGTTTTCGTTTTTTTTTGGGGTCGTGTGTGCGTTCTTTGTGGGGGCTTGTGGGGGTTTTTTTTTTGGGGGGGTATGTTTTTCGTTTAGGTGGGGTCGTGTGTGCGTTCTTTGTGGGTCGTGGGTGCGTTCTTGCTGGGTTGGGATGTGCGTTCTGGTGGGCTTGTATGGGGGTTTTTTTTTTTCGTGGGTAGTGTATGCGTTCTTGTTGGGGGGAGTGTGTGCGTTCTTTTTTGGGAGTGTGTCCGTTCTTGGAGGTGTTGTAATGTGCGTTCTTGGGGGGGGCGTTTGTGCGGTTTCCCTTTTGGGTTTGTAAATTTTGTTCTTTGGGGGTTGTATTGCGTTCTTGTGGGTTTGTGTGTGCGTTCTTGGTGGGGTCTTGTGTATTCTTGGTGGGGTCGTATGTGCGTTCTTGGTGGGGTTGTGTGTGCGTTCTTTGTGGGGTCGTGTGTGTGTTTTTGGTGGGGTCGTGTGTGCGTTCTTGGTGGGGTCGTATGTGCATTCATGGTGCGGTCGTGTGTGTTCTTGGGGGTTTGTATGTGCGTTCTTTATGGGGTAGTGTGTGCATTCCCTTTTTTGGGGGTTTTGGGGCGTTCATGTTGGGGCCCTTTTCGTGTTCTTCGTGGGGTCATATGTGCTTTCTTGATGGGTCGTATGTGCGTCTTTGTGGATTTGTATTTGCGTTTTTGGTGGGGGGCATGTGTGCGTTCTTGGTGGGGGCGTATGTTTCGTTCTTGGAAGGGTCTTGTGTGCGTTTTTTGTGGTATCGTATGGCCCTTCTTGGTGGTTTCGTGTGTGCGTTCTTTGTGGGTTTTTTGTGCGTCTTGGTGAGTTTGGTGTGCGTTCTGGTGGGTTTGTATGTGCGTTCTTGGGGGGGGTCGTGTGTGCGTTCTAGGTGGGTCGTATGTGCGTTCTTTGGGGGGGTCGTGTGTGCTTTTTTGGTGGCGTCTATGTGCGTTCTTGGTGGGGGCGTGTTTGCGTTCTTGGTGGGATTGTATGTGCGGTCTTGGTGGGGTAATGTGTGCGTTTTTGGGGGGTTTGTATGTGCGTTCTTGGCGTGGTCGTATGTGCTTTCTTGGTGGGTCGTGTGTTGCGTTCTTGTTGGGTTTTTTGTGTGCGTTCTTGGTGGGTTTTTAATTGCGTTCTTGGTGGGGTTTTTATGAGCGTTCTTCGTGGGTAGTGTGAGCGTTCTTTGTGGGTCGCGTCTGCGTTCTTGGTGGGTTTTTTGTGTGCTTTTTTGGTGGGTTTGTATTTCGTTCTTTGTGGGTATGTATGTGCGTTCTTGGTGGGGTCGTGTGTGTTCTTGGGGGGGGTCGTTTGTACGTCATGGTGGGGGCGCGTGTGGGTTCTTGGTTGTGTCTTATGTGAGTTTTTGGTGGGGTCATATTTGCATTCTTGGTGGGGTCGTGTGTGCGTTCTTGGTGGGGGTTGTATGTGCTTTCTTCGTGGGGTCATGTGTGCGTTCTTGGCGGGTTTGTATGTGCGTTCTTATTGGGTACGTGTGTGCGTTCTTGGTGGGGTCCTGTGTGCGTCTTGGTGGGTATGTATGGCGTTCTTGGTGGGTTTGTGTGTGCGTTCTTGGGGAGGTCGTGTGTGCGTTCTTTTTTGGGGTCGTGTGTGCGTTCTTTGTGGGGGCGTGTGTGTGTGTTTTTGGTGGGGTAGTGTGTCCGTTCTTGGGGGGGTTGGGGTGTGCGTTCTTTGTGGGTCGTGGGTGCGTTCTTTCTGGGATTGTATGTGCGTTCTTCATGGGTAGTGTGTGCATTCTTGGTGGGGTCGTGCGGGCGTTCATGGTGGGGCCTTTGCGTGTTCTTCGTGGGGTCGTATGTGCTTTCTTGATGGGTCGTATGTGCGTTCTTTGTGGATTTGTATTTGCGTTCTTGGTGGGGTCATGTGTGCGTTCTTGGTGGGGTCGTATGTGCGTTCTTGGAAGGGTCTTGTGTGCGTTTTTAGTGGTATCGTATGTGCGTTCTTGGTGGTTTCGTGTGTGCGTTCTTTGTGGGTTTGTATGTGCGGTCTTGGTGAGTTTGTGTGTGCGTTCTTGGTGGGTGTGTATGTGCGTTCTTGGTGGGGTCGTGTGTGCGTTCTAGGTGGTGTCGTATGTGCGTTCTTGGTGGGGTCGTGTGTGCGTTCTTGGTGGGGTCTATGTGCGTTCTTGGTGGGGACGTGTGTGCGTTCTTGGTGGGATTGTATGTGCGTTCTTGGTGGGGTCATGTGTGCGTTCTTGGTGGGTTTGTATGTGCGTTCTTGGTGGGGTCGTATGTGCTTTCTTGGTGGGTCGTGTGTGCGTTCTTGTTGGGTTTGTGTGTGCGTTCTTGGTGGGTTTGTATTTGCGTTCTTGGTGGGTATGTATGAGCGTTCTTCGTGGGTAGTGTGAGCGTTCTTTGTGGGGTCGCGTCTGCGTTCTTGGTGGGTTTGTGTGTGCGTTTTTGGTGGGTTTGTATTGCGTTCTTTGTGGGTATGTATGTGCGTTCTTGGTGGGGTCGTGTGTGTTCTTGGTGGGGTCGTTTGTATGTTCTTGGTGGGGTCGGGTGTGCGTTCTTGGTTGTGTCTTATGTGAGTTCTTGGTGGGGTCGTATCTGCATTCTTGGTGGGGTCGTGTGTGCGTTCTTGGTGGCGTTGTATGTGCTTTCTTCGTGGGGTCGTGTGTGCGTTCTTGGCGTGTTTGTATGTGCGTTCTTATTGGGTACGTGTGTGCGTTCTTGGTGGGGTCCTGTGTGCGATCTTGGTGGGTTTGTATGTGCGTTCTTGGTGGGTTTGTGTGTGCGTTCTTGGTGAGGTCGTGTGTGCGTTCTTTTTTGGGGTCGTGTGTGCGTTCTTTGTGGGGTCGTGTGTGTGTGTTTTTGGTGGGGTAGTGTGTCCGTTCTTGGTGGGGTCGTGTGTGCGTTCTTTGTGGGTCGTGGGTGCGTTCTTTCTGGGATTGTATGTGCGTTCTTGGTGGGTTTGTATGTGCGTTCTTCGTGGGTAGTGTGTGCGTTCTTGGTAGGGTAGTGTGTGCGTTCTTGGAGGGGTTGTATGTGCGTTCTTGGTGGGGTCATGTGTGCGTTCCTGGTGGGTTTGTATGTGTGTTCTTGGTGGGTTTGTATTGCATTCTTTGTGGGTTTGTATGTGCGTTCGTGGTGGGGTCGTGTGTTTTCTTGGTGGGGTCGTATGTGCGTTCTTGGTGGGGTCGTGTGTGCGTTCTTGGTGGGATCGTATGTGCGTTCTTGGTGGGGTCTATGTGCGTTCTTGGTGGGGACGTGTGTGCGTTCTTGGTGGGATTGTATGTGCGTTCTTTGTGGGGTCATGTGTGCGTTTATTTGGTGGGGCAGTGTGTGCGTTCTTTGTGGGTCGTGGGTGCGTTCTTGCTGGGTTTGTATGTGCGTTGCTGGTGGGTATGTATGTGCGTTCTTCGTGGGTAGTGTATGCGTTCTTGGTGGGGTAGTGTGTGCGTTGTTGGTGGGGTAGTGTGTGCGTTCTTGGTGGGGTCATGTGTGCGTTCCTTGTGGGTTTGTATGTGTGTTCTTTGTGGGTTTGTATTGCGTTCTTTGTGGGTCTGTATGTGCGTTCTTGGTGGGGTCGTGTGTGTTCTTGGTGGGGTCGTATGTGCGTTCTTGGTGGGGTCGTGTGTGCGTTCTTTGTGGGATCGTGTGTGTTTTTTTGTTGGGGTCGTGTGTGCGTTCTTTGTGGGGTCGCGTGTGCGTTCTTGGTGGGGTCGTATGTGCATTCATGATGGGGTCGTGTGTGCTTTCTTTGTGGGGTCGTATGTGCGTTCTTAGTGTGGTCGTATGTGCATTCTTGGTGGGGTCGTGCGGGCGTTCATGGTGAGGCCTTTGCGTGTTCTTCGAGGGGTCGTATGTGCTGTCTTGATGGTGTCGTATGTGCGTTCTTTGCGGGTTTGTATATGCGTTCTTGGTGGGTTCGTGTGTGCGTTCTTGGTGGGTTTGTATGTGCGTTCTTGGTGGGGTCGTGTGTGCGTTCTTCGTGGGGTCGTATGTGCGTTCTTGGTGGTTTCGTGTGTGCGTTCTTTGTGGGCTTGTATGTGCGTTCTTGGTGAGTTTGTGTGTGTGTTCCTGGTGGGTACGTGTGTGCGTTCTTGGTGGGGTCGTATGTGCGTTCTTGGTGGGGTCTATGTGCGTTCTTGGTGGGGACGTGTGTGCGTTCTTGGTGGGGACGTGTGTGCGTTCTTGGTGGGATTGTATGTGCGTTCTTGGTGGGGTCATGTGTGCGTTCTTGGTGGGTTTGTATGTGCGTTCTTGGTGGGGTCGTATGTGCTTTCTTGGTGGGTCGTGTGTGCGTTCTTGTTGGGTTTGTGTGCGTTCTTGGTGGGTTTATATTTGCGTTCTTGGTGGGTTTGTATGAGCGTTCTTCGTGGGTAGTGTGAGCGTTCTTTGTGGGGTCGCGTCTGCGTTCTTGGTGGGTTTGTGTGTGCGTTTTTGGTGGGTTTGTATTGCGTTCTTTGTGGGTATGTATGTGCGTTCTTGGTGGGGTCGTGTGTGTTCTTGGTTGGGTCGTTTGTACGTTCTTGGTGGGGTCGCGTGTGCGTTCTTGGTTGTGTCTTATGTGAGTTCTTGGTGGGGTCGTATTTGCATTCTTGGTGGGGTCGTGTGTGCGTTCTTTTTGGGGTCGTGTGTGCGTTCTTGGTGGGGTCCTGTGTGCGATCTTGGTGGGTTTGTATGTGCGTTCTTGGTGGGTTTGTGTGTGCGGTCTTGGTGAGGTCGTGTGTGCGTTCTTTTTGGGGTCGTGTGTGCGTTCTTTGTGGGGTCGTGTGTGTGTGTTTTTGGTGGGGTAGTGTGTCCGTTCTTGGTGGGGTCGTGTGTGCGTTCTTTGTGGGTCGTGGGTGCGTTCTTTCTGGGATTGTATGTGCGTTCTTGGTGGGTTTGATGTGCGTTCTTCGTGGGTAGTGTGTGCGTTCTTGGAAGGGTAGTGTGTGCGTTCTTGGAGGGGTTGTATGTGCGTTCTTGGAGGGGTTGTATGTGCGTTCTTGGTGGGGTCATGTGTGCGTTCCTGGTGGGTTTGTGTGTGCGTTCTTGCTGGGTTTGTGTGTTCGTTCTTGGTGGGTTTGTATGTGCGTTCTTGGTGGGTTTGTGTTGCTTTCTTGGTGGGGTCGTGTGTGTGTTCTTGGTGGGTTCGTGTGTGCGTTCTTTGTGGGGTCGTGTGTGTGTTTTGGTGGGGTAGTGCATGCGTTGTTGGTTGGGTCGTGTGTGCGTTCTTGGTTGAGTCGTATGTGCGTTCTTGGTGGGGTCGTATGTGCTGTCTTGGTGGGGTAGTGTATGCGTTCTTGGTGAGTTCGTATGTGTGTTCTTTGGTGGGTCGTATGTGCGTTCTTGGTGGGGTAGTGTGTGCGTTCTTGGTTGGGTCGTATGTGCGTTCTTGGTTGAGTCGTATGTGCGTTCTTGGTGGTGTCATGTGAGTGTTCTTGGTGGGGTCGTATGTGCTGTCTTGGTGTGGTAGTGTGTGCGTTCTTGGTGGGTGTGTATGTGTGTTCTTCGTGGGGTCGTATGTGTGTTGTTGGTGGGGATGTGTGTGCGTTCTTGCTGGGTTTGTGTGTGCTTTCTTGGTGGCGTCGTGTGTGCGTTCTTGGTGGGGTCGTGTGTGCGTTCTTTGTGGGGTCGTTTGTGTTTGTTTTGGTGGGGTCGTGTGTGCGTTCTTGGGTGAGTCGTATGTGCGTTCTTCGTGGTGTCGTGTGAGTGTTCTTGGTGGGATCGTATGTGCTGTTTTGGTGGGGTAGTGTGTGCGTTCTTGGTGGGGTCGTATGTGTGTTCTTCGTGGATATTATGTGCGTTCTTGGTGGGGTCTTGTGTGCGTTCTTGGTTGGGTCGTATTTGCGTTCTTGGTTGTGTCGTATGTGCTTTCTTGGTGGGGTCGTATGTGCTGTCTTCGTGGGGTCGTGTGTGCGTTCTTGGTGGGTCTGTATGTGCGTTCTTGGAGGGGTCGTGTGTGTATTCTTTGTGGGGTTGTGTGTGCATTCTTGTTGGGGTCGTGTATTCGTTCTTGTTTGGGTCGTGTGTGCGTTCTTGGTGGAGGTGTGTTTTCGTTCTTGTGGGGTCGTGTGTTCGTTCTTGGTGGGGTCGTGTGTGCGTTCTTGGTGGGGTCGTATGTGCGTTCTTTGTGGGTTCGTGTGTGCGTTCTTTGTGGGGACGTGTGTGTGTTTTTGGTGGGGTCGTGTGTGCATTCTTGGTGGGGTCGCGTGTGCTTTCTTGGTGGGGTCGTATGTGCATTCATGGTGGGGTCGTGTGTGCGTTCTTGGTGGGGGTCGTATTTTCGTTCTTGGCGGGTTTGTATGTGCGTTCCTGGTGGGTTCGTGTGTGCGTTCTTGGTGGGGTTGTGTGTGCGTTCTTGGTCGGTTTGTATGTGCGTTCTTGGTGGGTTTGTGTGTGCGTTCTTGGTGAGGTCGTGTATGCGTTCTTTTTTTGGTGTCGTGTGTGCGTTCTTTGTGGGGTCATGTGTGCGTTTATTTGGTGGGGCAGTGTGTGCGTTCTTTGTGGGTCGTGGGTGCGTTCTTGCTGGGTTTGTATGTGCGTTGCTGGTGGGTATGTATGTGCGTTCTTCGTGGGTAGTGTATGCGTTCTTGGTGGGGTAGTGTGTGCGTTGTTGGTGGGGTAGTGTGTGCGTTCTTGGTGGGGTCGTATGTGCTGTCTTGGTAGTGTGTGCGTTCTTGGTGGGTTTGTATGTGTGGTCTTCGTGGGGTCGTATGTGCGTTCTTGGTGGGGTAGTGTGTGCTTGGTTGGGTCGTATGTGCGTTCTTGGTGGTGTTGTGTGAGTGTTCTTGGTGGGGTCGTATGTGCTGTCTTGGTGGGGTAGTGTGTGCGTTATTGGTAGGTGTGTATGTGTGTTCTTCGTGGGGTCGTATGTGCCTTGATGGTGGGGTCGTGTGTGCGTTCTTGCTGGATTTGTGTGTGCGTTCTTGGTGGGTTTGTATGTGCGTTCTTGGTGGGTTTGTGTGTGCTTTCTTTGAGGCGTCGTGTGTGCATTCTTGGTGGGGTCGTGCGGGCGTTCATGGTGGGGCCTTTGCGTGTTCTTCGTGGGGTAGTATGTGCTTTCTTGATGGGGTCGTATGTGCGTTCTTTGTGGGTTTGTATTTGCGTTCTTGGTGGGTTCGTGTGTGCGTTCTTGGTGGGTTTGTATGCGCGTTCTTTGTAAGGTCGTGTGTGCGTTCTTCGTGGGGTCGTATGTGCGTTCTTGTTTTGGTCTTGTGTGCTTTTTTAGTGGGGTCGTATGTGCGTTCTTGGTGGTTTCGTGTGTGCGTTCTTTGTGGGCTTTTATGTGCGTTCTTGGTGAGTTTGTGTGTGCGTTCTTGGTGGGTTTGTATGTGTGTTCTTGGTGGGGTCGTTTGTGCGTTCTTGGTGGGGTCGTATGTGCGTTCTTGGTGGGGTCGTGTGTGCATTCTTGGTGGGGTCTATGTGCGTTCTTGGTAGGGACGTGTGTGTGTTCTTGGTGGGATTGTATGTGCGTTTCTTGGTGGGTCATGTGTGCGTTCTTGGGGGTTGG
>JACEFZ010019088.1:0-82500 GCA_014155875.1 Cepaea nemoralis
CCCCCTTCTTCCTCCCCCCTTTTTCCTCTCTCCTCTCTCTCCTCTCTCTCTCTCTCTCTCTCTCTCTCGTAGGCTTCCTGGCTTAGAGGTTAGCGACTTTTCTCCGTTTTCCTCGTATACTCTCGTAGGCAACGTGACGACGGTGAGAATCAGCAGTGGTTCGAATAGCGTCGGTAACTTACGGGGTTAGTGAGCCGGCCGCTCAGCATATGGCAACCTACTGAGTGTAATCTTGCCAAGAAATCAACAATCAGCTGAAAGATGCTGATGTTGACAGCAATGTCCTGTATAGGATATGCAAACAATTTCTTTCTCTCTCTCTCTCTCTCTCTCTCTCTCTCTCTCTCTCTCTCTCTCTCTCTCTCTCTCTCTCTCTCTCTGTCTCTCTCTGTCTCTCTCTGTATTCTCGTTTTCCAGCTGCGTTTCTTATGAATCCGTGTCCTTATGTAACATAATAAAAACATAAATCATGACATAAGAATGAAATGTGAAATAAAGAGATTGCAATATAAACACAAACCCACATTAATCATGCCATTTACTAAAGACTTCCATCTTCTTATCTGTTGTGCCTAAGGCCTTCACGTATGGCTGTTTGCTAGTGTGTTTTCTTTTATCTTCAGTTATCTCTGTTATCTCGTTCTGTATGTGCCAAACATGAGGTGTACATATATTCATTATTGCTTTTATAGCTTTATGAAAGCCCTTGCACTTTCCCCTTTCGTTTGTTAACGAGTTAAATGCCTGTTCTTTACAGGACGTCCCAATCAACCCCAACATTTTTGACTGTTTGTGATTTACTAGGTAAGTTTACTTTCAGTAGTTTGCAATTGCTTGGTGAAAAACCGACGTTCATACCATGGTTAAAAATCAACACATGGCGATCTGCTTCCAAACTTCTAACTTGCCTTCATCTGATTTCGAAAACGGTATGCAGGATTGCGAATCACGCTCGCTACGCTTTCACCACAGACGCCGGCCTTTATTATGTAGCACAAGATATATAAAACATACCTATGGTAGCGCAGCAGTGCCTAACATATTCAGAACAGAGAAAACTACTTTGACATACACCAAGTCCATTTGAAGACAAACTCAGCAGAGATATCAATAAGCTCATGTTGCCTGCTGCTTTCTAAGGATTTATTCAAAGTGACGTCTGAAGGTGAACTGTGAAGTAGTAGTAGTAGTAGTAGTAGTAGTAGTAGTAGTAGGAGGAGGAGGAGGAGGAGGAGGAGCAGGAGGAGGTGGAGGAGGAGGAGGAGGAGGTGGAGGAGGAGGAGGAGGAGGTGGAGGAGGAGGAGGAGCAGCAGCAGCAGGAGGAGCAGCAGGAGGAGGAGCAGGAGGAGGAGGAGCAGGAGAAGAAGAAGCCTACACATATATATATAAAATGGTGTATGCTTCCTTATCAAACAAATTATTGGTCAGGGTTAAGTCCCCGTGGTTTGTTTCAAATCCTCTACCCAGTGAAGGTACAGTTTGGATTTTCACTTCCTCGAGTTATGCGACCATGTTGGCATTTCTCAAACTCGCCAGCAGAGGACTTCTTCTGTTACGATATAATACAAATCTAGTGTTATTATACATGAGATTTTTAAATTATTTAGTATTTATTTTAGTGACTTGCGTGACTTAAGTTTTAAGATCCAGAACAATTTTGCCACATGGTCTCACCGAAAGAAGGTAAACCACTGATCAAGAGAAAGTACAAACACCAACGGAACCTGAGGACAGGAATATTATCTATAAGATCTAATAAACTAAAGGTATCTCAGAAGTGTAACAGAGTTCGCCTGAAGCGAGGGGCACTGTTAATAAGGAAAGCTAACCTTTACACAAAACTCAGTAAAGTGCACTCACTATGTGTAACAACTACTAGTATTAGCAGGCGTGTAGACTATGCTCGACTTCAGAGCGAACGGGTCCCAAAACAAAACAAAAAAAGGTAGACAGAACACAAGTCATCATTATCCACACAGGACACTGTAGACAAAAAGCAAATCTCACCGAAAGAAAAAACCGCACAAACTGAACAGTGCACTTGCCAAAATGGTCTCCTGACTTCTGAACATATATCCTACACTATCCTTTATTCACTATGACTGCTAATCAATACTTGCGAGTCCAATTCTTTGATAGTTGAGAGCTCAAATCTAATGCCTGGAGATTTGAGAGCTCAAACCTGGTACCCGGAGACATATGAGCTTAAATCTTGTGCCTGGAGACTTGAGAGCTTAAACCTGGTGTCTGGAGACTTGAGAGCTCAAACCTAGTCCCTGGAGACTTGAGAGCTCAAACTTGGTGGCTGGAGACGTGAGAGCTCAAACGTGATGCCCGGAGACTTCAGAGCTCAAACCTAGTGCCTGGAGACTTCAGAGCTCAAACCAAGTGCCTGGTGACTAAAGAGCTCAAACCTGGTGCCTGGAGACCTGAGAGCTCAAACTGGGTGCCTGGAGATATGAGATCTCAAACCTGGTTCCTGGAGACTTCAGAGCTTAAACCCGATGCCTGGAGACATGAGAGCTCAAACCTGGTGCCTGGAGACATGAGAACTCAAACCCGGTGCCTGGAGACATAAGAGCTTAAACCTGGTGTCTGGAGACTTGATAGCTTAAACCTGGTGCCCAGAGACTTGAGAGCTCAAACCTGGTCCCTGAACACTTGAGAGCTCAAACCTGGTGCCTGGAGACGAAATTGGCAGAGAAACTGTGAGACAATCCTCAATGATCATCCCCTACCACGGACTTGATACGAGGAGCAAAAGCCTTTCTTTGCCCAGCCTGCTGAATTTCGGGAGCTAATCGCAGCAGAAACAGAAGTTGAGTTATCTTTGCCTGGCCAACGTGCATATCCATTGTTTCGATGTGATCGTTTAAAAATGATGATTCTAATTCTAACACTTCCCGGGCAAAATTTCGAGTTATAAATCTACCCAAAGTATTTCACGATCCTCGCCGGTGCTACGCAGATCGTGCACTGAGCTGATTTTCTCCAGACTCAGGTTTGAGTTAGGAGGAGAACGAAGCATTTATGGGTTGCGACCGTGTGCCGTGATGTTGATCCATCGACTAAACTAAACTAAACTAAACTAAACTAAACTAAACTAAACTAAACTAAACTCCACATACCCACAACAGGTTCCTGCCTTAAGCTTTTTCTTTTTTCAAATTCAAATGCCTTCAAGTGAAAACCGTAAAAATGTATTAGAAATTACACCAGCCATGCCTTTTTATTCTAACCTGTCAATATTTTTGTTCAGGATATCAGGAACGTTAAGCACGTGACATCGCGGTGCAAACGAACACGGTGACGTCATAAGGACCGTCTAAAGCTGGCCGCCCCACTTTTGACATGCACCAAAAAGGAACAGCGCTATGTTATCAAATTATTATTGTTATTATTATTATTATTATTATCATTATTATTATTATTATTATTATTATTATTATTATTTTGAATAACGAAGACACAAACAATAGATTGCACGATTTATTGCCTGGCATATTTCGCTGCATCTCGTCAGGTACATACTGCAGAACTCACACAACTTACGTGAAATTAACTAGATAAATCCTTCAAGTTGAAATATACACAATTTCGCACAGTAATGTCGATTGTCTACCACGGTAATTTTAAGCTGACTAACATGTCTTTCTGTTTACACAATTCTGGCTTGCGTTGATAGATCATAATTGCTTCTGCAAATTTTAACAAGCGAGTATTCTGTGTTCTAAACAACACGCGAAATGCAGTCTCTCTGGACACAACATGGCGACTGGCAACAATGTGCCTGCCGATTGAAGACGCCGGGAGCTTCCGGTGTGTCGGCTCCTCGTGGCTATCATCTCCTGTGTGTTGTATCTTGTTGACCCATTGAGGTATGTGTTCTAACACCCGTTTGTTAAGCTGTCTCTCCGTTCGGCCAATGTAAACGGCCTGGCATCTACATGTGAATTGGTAAATACAATTGTTTGTGGCGTACAGAGGAACAGGCTCTTTGACTGTTGGTGTAGGAATGGGTACGGTTTTACATCTAATGACTGGAGTTGCAGCACAGAATGTTTGACCTACTGCTGTAGTAAGCCGGTCTTGTAGACGTTGCATTACGTCATCCCCTCGAAAGGTTAGCTGGATGAATACCTTGAGTTTAGGGACTGTAGTTACGTCTGCTTTGGGTTTGGGCTGTTGGCAATGGCGCTTTATAAATCCTGTGGAGTACCCATTCAGCCAACATCCAATTCAATTTTCAAACTAAGTCATACCGCCAAATTGACGGAGTGGCCATGGGGAGTCCTCTTGGTCCGATTCTAGCGGACATCTTCATGGCACACTTAGAAGAAAAGAGATCCTCAGACATCAACAACTTGGCCTTTTACCGGCGTTATGTGGACGATATACTAATCATCACCACAGACGAGCTACAAGCAACATCGTTTCAGGCCACAATGAACAAGACGCATAAAAACATCTCTCTATCTATGGAACACGAACACAACGAAGCGTTACCGTTCCTAGATATTCTAATGAGACGTAGAGCAGACGGCACAATTCAAAGATCGGTGTATCGCAAAGAAACATGGACTGGCCAATACCTAAATTTTGAGAGCTTCACACCTGTCCAGTACAAACGGGGCTTAGTACGGACCTTGTTTGACCGTGCTAGAAAGATATGCACCCAGGACACACTGACAGAGGAATTTGAAACTCTGAAGTATGTCTTAAACCTGAATGGGTACTCCACAGGATTTATAAAGCGCCATTGCCAACAGCCCAAACCCAAAGCAGACGTAACTACAGTCCCTAAACTCAAGGTATTCATCCAGCTAACCTTTCGAGGGGATGACGTAATGCAACGTCTACAAGACCGGCTTACTACAGCAGTAGGTCAAACATTCTGTGCGGCAACTCCAGTCATTAGATGTAAAACCGTACCCATTCCTACACCAACAGTCAAAGAGCCTGTTCCTCTGTACGCCACAAACAATTGTATTTACCAATTCACATGTAGATGCCAGGCCGTTTACATTGGCCGAACGGAGAGACAGCTTAACAAACGGGTGTTAGAACACATACCTCAATGGGTCAACAAGATACAACACACAGGAGATGATAGCCACGAGGAGCCGACACACCGGAAGCTCCCGGCGTCTTCAATCGGCAGGCACATTGTTGCCAGTCGCCATGTTGTGTCCAGAGAGACTGCATTTCGCGTGTTGTTTAGAACACAGAATACTCGCTTGTTAAAATTTGCAGAAGCAATTATGATCTATCAACGCAAGCCAGAATTGTGTAAACAGAAAGACATGTTAGTCAGCTTAAAATTACCGTGGTAGACAATCGACATTACTGTGCGAAATTGTGTATATTTCAACTTGAAGGATTTATCTAGTTAATTTCACGTAAGTTGTGTGAGTTCTGCAGTATGTACCTGACGAGATGCAGCGAAATATGCCAGGCAATAAATCGTGCAATCTATTGTTTGTGTCTTCGTTATTCAAATTCACTACGGGAAAACATTGTTTTGAATTATTATTATTATTATTATTATTATTATTATTATTTTCACCAGTGAAGGAGTGAAACCTACAGAAATTCATCGGGGAATGCAGTCCAGTATGGTGAGACATTCCTGTCAATCCAGCAAGCGTAAGCGTGGAATAGGAAGGTTCTGAGTCGATTGTTCTAAGATAATTCAAGCACTTTATCGGCTCTGGGGTTCTTGCATTGTACGCAGTGGTGACTACATTGAAAAATGACACATTTATGCTTTACTTTTTCAGAATATGTTCACCAAAAAAAAAAAAAAAAATGTTTGGTTTTCATTTGAAGCCCTTTCGTATAAGTAAACAACCGTTTCCCACGTCGTGATGAGTAGTGGGTGCACTATTGTATATACAATTTGTAGTCGATGGTCTGTGTGATTAATGTCACGCCGTCCACCTTTACTCTCCAGAACATTCCCTGATTTCCATTTTAGGCTGAGTCGACCTTGGGGGAACAAGGTAATTTTTGTTCTTTTAACTCCCCGTCACCAGTGGGATTTGAACAACGTTACTGTCGGACCGATAGGACAGAGTTCTGACCACAACGCGTTTGTTGGAATGTACAGAGGCTGAATTGGTCAGATTCCCTCACGACACAGGCACGAAGTGGCATGAGTGTGTATGTGCGTGTGTAAGTGCGTGTGTGTGTGTGTGTGTGTGTTCGAGTATGTGTGTGTGTGTGTGTGTGTGTGTGTGTGGCAGGGTCTTTAAAAGTCCGTCAGAGGATTAGCATGTGCATAAAATGTATTTCGGCCTCTGTCGCCTTAGGTGTTAGTGAAGGCAGTTTCACAATTCCCCGACATGGCAGGTCGAGGGTTCTTCTTCTTCTTCTTCGTTCATCCGGAGTTTTTTTTTTCCGGATGTGATTGCGTTGTGCCTGTTTACAGCAGAGCTGCGTTCTTGCGCCGTTAGGCCGACACATCCGACTTCTGCGGGCATTTGTTGACCGGGTTAACCTTCCCGGGGGTTTCTTAGGACGTTTGACTCTCACTGTTGTGGTGTTATCCCCCATCCCAGCTGGTCCATATAGAACAGCCAAAGATCCTGATCAGCCCTCAAGGGAAGGCAGGCGCAGACCATGGGCATTCCCCGCCATCCAAGGAGGCTTCCATACTTGCAGAGCCGATACATAGCGCTCTGGTACTGGGCTCACTCAAGGAATCGTCACGTCCTGCACATGGCTGCTTAGCCTCACTTCCGTATATTGGGACCTTCCGTTCACCATAGGCTGTTCTTCCGGAAACCAGAAGTATGCAGTCTGCAGATGACATCCACACAGTGAGCTTTCGATTCGGACTTTCCATGTAATGGATTTGCTATCCAAGCAATATTCCATTTCGTGCCACTAGGACACTTTTCCACCTTTTATGAAGCCCACACAATGGGCTTTTGATTCGGACTTTCCACGTAATGGATTTGCTATCCAAGCAATATTCCATTTCGTGCCACTAGGACACTTTTCCACCTTTTATGAAGCCCACACAGCGAGCTTTCGATTTGGACTTTCCACATAATGGATTTGCTATCCAAGCAATATTCCATTTCATGCCTCTGGGTCTTCATGCACCTTTAAATGTCAACCTGTATGTAGTTAAAGTAAGCTGCGGTCAACTTTAGCTTGTTGATATCTCCATAGAGCTTGTCCTCAAATGAAGCAGGTGTGGGCCAAAATATCTTTCTCTGTTCTGCATACGTTGGGCAATCCTGCAGCAAATGTTTTGCTGTCATTTTTCCAGTTCTACAATTACATTCATCGGTATCTCCTATCTTTAGTTTATTGAACAAGTGGTATTTCAGCCTGTTATGTCCTGTGCGGAGTCTGAAGATTGCTACTTGTTCTCTTCGGTCGAGTTTGTAATATGCATCATCCTTCTGATGGCCTGGATGCTCTGATTCCCATTTGGTTCTATAAGTGCTTTTTATCAACCTCTTTGCCTCATTATAGGTTATGTCTATGTCAGGCTGTGGTAGTCGTCCGCCCTCTTTTGCCAGTCTGTCAGCCTCTTCGTTTCCAGGTATACTGCAATGTGATGGGATCCACTGTATTACAACTTTTTTGGATTTCTGGCATAGACCATGGAGTGCTGCTCTTAGGTCAGTTAGTTCTGTGCTGTTATTGCTCTTCAGTATTGAGACAGCTGACTTTGCATCTGTGAAGATAGCTATTTGCTTCTCTTTATTTTCCTCCATCAGGAGCATTTCTGCTGCAGTTTTCAGAGCCTCTACCTCCGCTTTGAAGTTACTTGAAAATTTTCCAGTTGCCATTGAATGTGTTTTTTTCACTCCATTTTTTAAATTTAGGAGAATTCCTCCTCCTCCATTCTCTATTGAATTTTTGGCTGATCCATCTGTATATGCATGGGTCCAATTCCTGCTTGGGTAATGTTCTTTTATGTAGTTTAGGGTTATTTCTCTTCTTTCGGTTTCATGCTGAGTGTTCTTTTTCTCAATACCAGGAATGTTTTCTATCATCTCAGGCAGTTGCTGCTGTCTCCAAGCTGGGAACTTGTGTGCATTGTATATGGGCTTGACTGTTGATATGTTAAGTATAGGATCTGCCCTAATCCTTCGTTTTGCAGTTTCTACAAAGTTGCTACGCTTCAGTCTTCCCTTTCCAAAACCATTAAATCTGTTGTACATAGGGTGGTCTGTCAATCTTCTAAATTTTTCTGCTTGTTGCTGGGCTCTGCTATCTCTTCTATCCTGCATTGGTTGTAAACAAGTGATCTTTTCTAGTTCATTAATAGGCGTTGTCTTCAGGCTTCCAGTTATGATTCGCATTCCTTGGTTTTGGACTCTACTTATTTTGTTAAAGTTTGACTTAGCTGCTGTTGCCCAAGCTGCAATGCCATATTCCAGTACTGGCCTCACCCGTCCAGTATATAACTTCTTGAGAACTTTCTCATCTGCTCCCCACGTTGTACCAGCAAGCTTTTTCATGATTGCCATTCTCTGCCTTGCTCTTGTTCGATTTTTCTCAACCTGTGTCTTCCATGTCAGGCGACGATCAAAGGTGACTCCTAGATAGTTTGGATTTTCTTCATGGCGCAATATTTTTCCATTCAATACCAGCTTAGGTTGCTGAGTTTTATTTGAGAGGGAGAACACTGTGCATGTTGTTTTCTCCTCACTTATCTTCACTAGCCATGATTTTGACCAGTCCTCTAGCGCTAATAAGGCTTGCTGTATTCTGCTGTTAGCTGTACTAATATATTCTTCAGATGTCCATATGGCTAGGTCATCTGCAAAGGAGGATGTGTGTACTCTGGCTGGAAAATTTTCTGTGATGTCATTTATATATGCTAGGAATAATGTTGGTGAAAGAACTCCTCCTTGGGGGACACCTTGCTCCAGCAGCATCATTTTGCTTGTTTGTCCTTGTACTTTTGTCCTGGCAGTTCTGTTCTCAAGGTAGTGGCTGATCCATTTATACATTTTTCCACAAACATGCATGATTTGCAGCTTTACTTTCAGTCCTTCCTTCCATACTTTATCAAATGCTTTTTCTAAATCTATCCAGACTGCTAGTGTGTGCTTTTTCTCTTGGAAGGCATCCTCTATTTCCTGAGCTATATAGGTTATTTGATCTTCAGTGGATCTGTACTTTCTGAATCCTGCTTGGTGTGGTGTTAAGAGTTTGTTTTCTTCCAGATGCCATGTTAGCCTGCCATTGATAATGCGTTCCATTAATTTTCCTACACAGCTAAGTAGACTGATAGGTCGATAGCCATTTGGTTCTTCCAGGTCTTTTCCTTTCTTTGGGACTGGTATTAGTATAGCTTCCTTCCATGCCTGTGGGACTATTCCTCTCTTCCAGCTGTTATTTAGGACTGCTAGTAGTTTCTTCTTTGCCTTGGTGCCTAGTCCTATTAGCATTTCATTTGTGATTCCATCCTTTCCTGGTGATTTCTTCTTTTTTAGGGTATTCATTGCCTGTTCCATTTCTTCCATTGTTAGATTTGCCATCATATATTCTGCTGCTGTCTCTGTATTTCTATGATGTATCTGTTTGTCTTTGATTGCTTTCTTCTGTTCGGTTGTAATATCAATGTGGTTTGCATTTGCATAGTGTTCCATTAGTGCATTTGCAGCCTTTTTTCCTGTAAGCAAGGCATTTCCTTGTTTAATTGTTATTTGTTTGTTTCTAGGTCCTTCATTGTTCATGGCTTTCACTAGTTTCCATAGTTTGTTTCCATCCCTGTCAAAATTCAGGTTTTCTGTTTTTTCCCTCCAACAATCTCTTGTTGTTTGATTTACTGTTCTTTTATATTTTGCTGAGATGGCTTTGAGAGAGATATTCGCTTCAATTGTTTGTTCTCTCTCTGCTGTCTTCCTGGCATCTTCAACTTTGTCCTCCAAACTTTGTAGTTCTTCAGTCCAGTATGGTTTGTAATTTTTCCTCGCTCCTCTAGGAATGGACTCAGTGGCTGCCTGTATTATCGCTCTGTTTAGACTTTCCACCATTTGCTTTATGTTGCCATATCGTGTATTTATGTTTTCACAATATTTGTCTGTTAGTATGGCAAATCTGTCCCAATCTGCTCGTTTGTAATTCCAGCGGGGCAAGGGCTTTTGCTCCTGTGGAACATACTCCATATTCATTACAAGCTTGATTGGTCTGTGGTCACTACCTGCTAATTGGTCCAGCACATGGCGATCGATTTTGTGGAGGATGTCTCCTGTGCAGAAAGCTAAGTCTGGAGTAGAAGTGGTAAGCCATCTTCTGGAGTAGAAGCTCGGTGTGTCATCCGCTTTGTTGAGTAGATGGAGATTTGAGTCTATTTCCCAGTCCTCCAATTCATCTCCTCTTTTGTCAGTATCTGGGTATCCCCATCTTTCTGAACGGCTATTAAAGTCTCCGACAATAATGCAGTTTGTGTCAGTTATTTTCATGTTTGAGAGTGTAAGGTCCTTATCTGCTGGGCTATACAGATTGTAGATTCTTATTTTCACGTCCTTTATCATTATATCAACACCTATAATTTCCGTTTGGTTGTCAGAGATCACAGATACTTCGCTGCAAGGTATTGTATTTCGTGTAAGTATTAGAACTCCTCATTTGTGTCCTTCGCGGTCGAAACGTGTGGCCTGATATCCTCTGACTGAGAATTTGTGATTGGCGTTGAGGTGTGTCTCTTGAATGCATGCCACATCTATTCTATCTTTATGAAGACGCTGTGTTAGGGAGTCTTTCTTCTTGTAAACTCCTTCGGCATTCCACTGTAGTATGTTGAGTGTCCGGGGTATTTGGTCAATAGCTCTTAACCTACTCCTCTGTGCCTTGACTCCACAGCACAGGGGAAGGTGACCACCAGTAGTCATGGGTGGACCCCCTCGAGGCAGGGGGCCCGGCACTATCGCCGCCTGATGGGACTTCACGGGATTAGCACCATAACGATTAATTTTGATTTGTGACATCATGAATTAAGTTACGTTGCACTGCTTTGTCAAGCCTGTGGCTCAGTACATCCGATTTCGACAAGCATTTATTCGGGATGCTTTCCCTAGCCTTTGACTGTCCCCAGTCTACCTACAAGGCAGCAGGTTTTACGTTGCACTGCTTTGTCAAGCCTGTGGCTCAGTACATCCGATTTTGACAAGCATGTATTCGGGGTGCTTTCCCTAGCCTTTGACTGTCCCCAGTCTACCTACAAGGCAGCAGGTTTGTGTGTCTCTTCGTCTGGTCCCTCTCCCTTGACCTGTGTGACATGGGTGGCCCTACCAGTAGCTGTGCTACCGTCGGCATAGCTCTTGGGGTCATTGGGACGCACAAGCCCCTCTACCTCGTCACGGTGGACACACAGCAGAGGGGGGTCGAGGGTTCGAAATCAGCCTCACTCCATTTGGGAGAAGATCGCTTTACGTTGATTTAGTTGGTATAAGCGTCGGTCGTTCAGAAAGCTATGACTATCTATTGACGTAAACGTGTCTAGTCTAAACTTGTTTTTCTTCTCAAGATCTGCGCCGATGCTACGGAGTTCGTGTATTGAGCGAAGCAATTCTTGAGAGAATTTTCGCAGCGTGTGTGATTCTGTGGTGTTCGGTTTTTAAAATGGCGGAACAACGTGCTCTGTGCGGAAGGCTGTCAACCGAGCAAGGCGACGAGGGCGACAGGGTGGCCGCAAACGTTTTAGACTCAAATGTAACCGACTGGGCCTCAGGAATACTTGTATTCTATATTAGAATTGTGCCAGCGTAAAAAATTCTAGAAAACTTGGTATACAGGAACGACATCATAGCGCTCCAGAGACGAGACTGGGTGATCAGCCACTCCAAATTGCCGGCTTCAAATGTTTCTACAACAGGCGACACCTGGGAATGGCGATTCTCATTCACGACAGTATGGTGGTTTCAGAGCTAGACATGTCCAGTTGGGACAATAACGACATACAAATACAGGCTGTTAGAGTTCAATCCGGTCTACCATTCGTGTTGGTTAATGTTTATGCCCGCAACCTGTCCTTCAAGGACCATGTGGAGACGGTTTTGACTCATAGGGGGGGAAAAAAAATGACTCAATGAGCATGCTCAAGGGGATAGAGATGGAGTGGATCCGAAGAGAGTGGTTGCTGTCTCTGGAGCGGTCTCGGCTGGCAAAGATTTGTTTCATTTTCGTGCCAGGGCATGAGGGAGTACAAGGAAATGAGCGGGCTGACAAGCTCGCAGTAAGGCTACTGTGGAGGGCGGACGCGCCATGGACCAGGCTGACATTCTGAATGCTCTACGACAGTGGTTCTCAACTGGTGGGGAATTCCCCCCAGGGGGGAATTTTTGGGCTTCCAGAGGGGTGGGGGGGGGTGGGGGGGGGGGGGGGAATGAAGATTATTTCAAGATCGCGTTAATACAAGAACCGATTACTTTATCTTGTTTTTCCCTTCATACTTTACGGTTCTGTACGTCTCACCCTTCTAAAATTCATTTTATAAAGTAAGTAGACCCACAAATCACGTTTTATGTGGACGTCTAGACTTGTTTTAGTATGTACTTCCATTATTACGTATACTGTGTAGGGGCGGGATGGGGGAATTTATAGGTAGGAAATACGAAAGGGAGGAATGACGTTCTGAAAATATTGTGAAGGGGGGCACGGGCCAAATTGTTAGGTAGAAAATACGAAAGGGGGGAATGACGTTCTAAAAATATGGTGAAGATTGATAAACCAACACAGAGCTGGTGTCGTTAGCCGCTACACGCTGCGGGATTTGCTGAGGAGGGGATCCGAGCACTTACGGACTGAATGTTTCGATGTGCAGTGAAGATGATCTGTCGACTAACTAACTGTAAACTTGTCTAGAAAGATCACAAAAATCAATAAATGCTGGGGTTGATTGCAGCGTTATGTAAAGAACAGCAACTGACTTTTCTGTACGCAATGCACGGATTTGTTGGTGATAGTGAGGTATTATTCACGTGACACTGACCAGCGTGAGAGAAATGAGGACGCAGGGTACACCGTATTCAGTGAATGTGACATGTGAACGGCGGACACCTGAACGATAACTAACGGGTGTATACAAGGGGCAATCGTACAGTGTCCAGGACCACGACTACAATGTCATCTGTAGCCGCTCATGACCACAGAGACAGATCTTGTATTCCAGCTGGATGAATACATTCATTTATGAAAGCAAAATTGATATCTGCGAGATGTTTTAGCTGCGAGTATCTGTCTGTCTTCTGCTGTTCTGAGCTTGGAAATAATCCAATTGAGAGACTAACAACCATAACCCCCCCCCCCTCCCACTTCCCCATCACCACCACCACCACCACCACCACCACCACCACCACCACCACCACCACCACCACCACCACCACCACCACTAATCCTCGTTTGTATTGGACATGTGCGAAGCTATGAAAATTTAAGTATTGGCCAGTCCATGTTTCTTTGCGGTACACCGATCTTTGAATTGTGCTGTCTGCTCTACGTCTCATTAAGATATCCAGGAACAGCAACGCTTTGTTGTGTTCGTGTACCATAGACAGAGAGATGTTTTTATGCGCCATATTCATAATGACCTGGAATGATGCTGCTTGTAGTTCGTCTGTGGTGATAATTAATAAATCGTCCACATAGCGACGGCGGAAGTCCAAATTTTTAACGTCTTAGGATCTCATTTCTTCTAAATGTGCCATAAAGATGTCCGCTAGAATAGGACCAAGAGGACACCCTATGGCTACTCCGTCAATTTGACGGTATGACCTATTCAGAAAATTGAATTTTATATTTGCAGTACATAGTAATAGTAGCCTCTCCAGAACAGATGTTTGTATACCTAGCTTTAGTTGTTTGTCTCTAATGCGTTCACTTATTATTTCACATATTACATCCTTTTGCATTCCCCCTTGCTCTTTTGTCGTCCGTTTTGCCAGTTGCCACTAAATTTGTAAGATTATGTGTCCCCATAATGTGTCCATCACATCTTGACTGTCTACGCCTAATTCCTCCAATCAATTTAGTTTTCATTTATCTCTTGTAGAACTTTCTCATTCATTGAGAATGTTGTCTACCTTGCAAGAGTCTAGTTTTACCATAGTGATTTTTCTTATGATCTATACAACGCACTCTCCATCAGATGGTTTGACTGTTCCTAGACAGTTGTATCAGTTCACTTGGTTAAGAATATTCCTAATTAGATGAATAATACATTTTAATATACCTTGCTTCTTTTTTTTCCTCTTAAAATTTAATTATAACCATAGTTTTTTTACTTTGTACAATAACCGCATTTACTAAATGTGGAAGATCCTGTCAATTATCTGCAGTCAATTTCGAATCATATGCATATCTTCTTCTTTTTTTCCGTTCGCTTGAAATTTATTGTCTATATCCGCAATGTTGTCTCTTGTATAAACTTCACTGTCTTTGTTAGTTCACTCAATGGTATATAGAGTTTATCCTCCACTGTTGTTTTTCTAGGCCAGAAGGTTTACCTAGATACGTCATGCTAAAGGGAATATTGTGGAAGGTAATCTGCTGTCTGCAGTGCCAAATTACATGGGCAGATGGCTGATTAGCCAGAGTGGTGGATCAGTCCTGTGTTCTTGTCTCTTTACGCCATGTGGCCAAGCCATCCAGGTATTAATCTATCTCTACCTTTCAAGACCCTGTTGTAGTTTAGTGAATAACAATCGACCGACCCAGTAATTTACCCCAGATCTTGTACATCCATCTCTTTCTTAATCCTATCCATGAGTCATCATAAAGATAGTTGCGCTGAACTGTGTCGTGAGGTCAATGGCAGGCATTTCTGTGGGCTGTGCTTTCTCTGTCTTTTTACTGTCCCCATTGTACTTGACAGGCAGCAGGCTTGTGTATCTCACTGCGTCTAGTGCACAACCGTGGATCTGTCCAACTTGAGAGATCCTGCCACTAGCTACGCTAAATCGACATATCTCTTGGGGTTATCGAGACACGCAAGTCTGTCCATCACAACAAAATGCAGATAGGGAAGAAAACAACCCTAGTTATAAACATACACATGTAAAGGATCCTTTAGCGCACCTTTAGGAGTAATGGATATATGATGCCAGCCTCATATTTGTATAGACTTATCGGCACTCGATGGGAAATGTCGTCGGTGTCACACTGGCAGCTTTATTTCCCACAAAATTCCCCGATACACACTTTAGACTGGGACGAGTAAGGTCTATTGTCAAACATCATCCCTGTCTGGAGGTAGGATCTGAACACAAGGTTACCACGGACCAACAGGCAAGAATGCTAGCTACAGGTACTTGCAATTTTAGCCAAAGATAATTTTTTGCAATATCTTCGACAAAAGCTCCCAGCTCACTAGATGGAGCAGACAGGGAGGAGAAACCCCTTCAATTACACCTTTTAATATTTACAAGTACTTGGCTTTTCAGCGAACATCTAAGCATTATCTGATTGTACTGTACACCTTAGCACACAAGTGGTATCGCAGATGTGAAGTAGAGTATATGGCGCCGTCCAAAACGGATACAGATAATAACATAATGCTGAATCAAAAATGCATGCTATGTACAATGGACGGCCCAAATCAATCGTATTCCTCTTTCATATTATCGCTTTCTATGTACGAAGGATGGCCCACATTAATCGTATTCCTCATTCATATTATCTTAAGTGGTATCGCAAATGCGAAGTATAGTATTTGGTGACGACCAAAACGGATGTAACATATTGCTGAATCAAAAACGCCTTCTATGTACGATAGACGGCCCAAATTCATCGTATTCCTCTTTCAAAATCCACAGTCTTTGGAAGGTGGACAGAGAACCCAGTATGGAACCTCCTATCCAGACAAAATATTTACGATCAGGGAATGCCACGACATTAACTCTCATGTTTGCTGGAGAACGGGAACTGACTTCCTTCTTTAAGCGGTCGGAGATGCCAGGGAACAGTGTACTACCACCGGACAAGATGATGTTGTTATAAAAGTGTCTTCGGGTATCAATATCACACTCCATGATACAGTTGTATATTGCTTCGTGGATGCCAGGAAGCTCCATGCCAAGCAAAGAAGTCTGAAACATTGGTTCCGTGCACCTAAAGCGTTCGTTGCCAATAGTGATGATATGACCATCTGGCAGCTTGTAGTTCTCTAGGCCGGAAGATTGTGACGCCGTTTGCATTTCCTGCTCAAAGTCAACTGCAACATAACAAAGTTTCTCCTTGATGTCCTTCACGATCTCTCTTTCAGCGGTAGTGGTGAAACTGTAGCCCCTTCCTGCCAATATCTTCATGAGGTATTCTGTCAAGTCACGCCCCGATATGTCCAGTCTCCTGATGGCGTTAATAATTGCGCAAGATTCAAAGATGGGGACTATTTGTGTAACACCGTCCCCAGAATCTACCATGACTCCAGAGCCGCGACCCGAGGCGTACAAGGCAAGCACTGCTTGAATGGAAACGTACATAGCTGGGACGTTGAAAGTCTCAAACATCACTTGGGTCATCTTTTCCCTGTTGCCCTTTGGGTTGAGTGCAGCCTCTGTCAGCAAGACGGGGTGTTCCTCTGGTACAATTTTAAGCCCCCTGTAGAAAGTATGCTGCCAGATTTTTTCCATGTCCTCCCAATTAATGATAATTCCGTGCTCTATGGGGTACTTAAGAGAAAGGATATCTCTCCTCAACTGAGCCTCATCTCCAACATAGCTTTCATTCTGACCCGTACATGCTATATGTATCTGTGAAAAATGAAAGACACGTGTTATTATTGCTTTCTCAGAACAGTGTCATAACATACAATTTAATAATTATGAAAACACCATGGATGGATAGAAAGACAAATGAAGACATCTTGAAAGAAGTTAACCCACAAAGAGAGCTGGTTACCCGTATCAGAAAAAGATAGTCTACATTTTTTGGGCATGTCATATGAAAAGGAAAAAAAAACTGGAGAATGTCGTCGCAACCGGAAGGTTTGAGAGGAAGAAAAGCGGAGGCTAATCAAGAGAGTCGATGCTGGACAGTTTGACATCGTGGCATGGAGGAACGTCGGTATCAGACATGACTGGAAGGTTGGAGGGGAAGAGAAGCGGTGGCTGACCAAGAGAGTCGATGCTGGATAGTTTGACATCGTGGCATGGAGGAACATCGGTATCAGACATGACTGGAATGTTGGAGGGGAAGAGAAGCGGTGGCTGACCAAGAGAGTCGATGCTGGATAGTTTGACATCGTGGCATGGAGGAACATCGGTATCAGACATGACTGGAAGGTTGGAGGGGAAGGGAAGCGGTGGCTGACCAAGAGAGTCAATGCTGGATAGTTTGACATCGTGGCATGGAGGAACATCGGTATCAGAAATGATTGGAAGCACAAAAGACAGAAGGCTGTGGACAGACGTGATCACCAACGCCACACGGCGTGGACTATAAGATAGAGACAATTTAAGAATATCACGTTATTAAAACAAATAGTTGAAAACAACACCATCGGAGTCTGTTGGTCGTGTGCTCGAATCCCCTTAAGGCGGGAATGGTTTCCACTCACCTGGACTACCAAGTCGATCAATACTTACCTGATTCAGTGCCGAAAAATAATATATTGCCAACTGTTATGTCTCATTATGGCAGGAGAACGATATATCGCCATAGAAGAGTCAACATGTTATTTGATTTGTTTCGTAGTATCCTTCGCAATTTCAATGCTCAGTGAACGGAACTTAGCATTATAATACTTTTTCATTTGATTTAACACCATGTTTGGGCCAAACCTAATTTTTGCTTGGTACTGAATCAGTTAAATGGAAAGGGTATTGTATACATTACTGGAAAATAAAGACGACTGGTGTGATATTGACTGCATGACCCATTGATGTGTTGATTAGTCTAAACAATATGGGGCTAGGCCAATATATCAACATATATATATGTGTATGTATATATATATATATATATATATATATATATATATATATATATATATATATATATATATATATATATATATATATATATATATATATATATATATATATATATATATATATACTAGCTGACCCTGCCCGGCTTCGCCCAGACCCTGGTGGGGAGCATCTCATTTAATTCATATAAGTAGTCATATAAGTTCTCGTTCCCGTTACCGACTGTCTGTCTGTCTGTCTGTCTGTCTGTCTGTCTGTCTGTCTGTCTGTCTGTCTGACCCGGCCCGGTATTGCCCAGCTCCTGGTGTGGAGCATCTCATTTAATTCATATAAGTAGTCATATAAGTTCCCGTTCCCGACTGTCTATCTGTCTGTCTATCTGTCTGTCTATCTGTCTGCCTGACCCTGCCCGGCTTCGCCCAGTCCCTGGTGGGGAGCATCTCATTTAATTCATATAAGTAGTCATATAAGTTCCCGTTCCCGTTACCGACTATCTGTCTGTCTGCCTGTCTGTCTGTCTGACCCGGCCCGGCATCGCCCAGCTCCTGGTGTGAAGCATCTCATTTAATTTATATAAGTAGTCATATAAGTTCCTGTTCCCGACTGTCTATCTGTCTGTCTGTCTGTCTATCTGTCTGCCTGACCCTGTCCGGCTTCGCCGAGTCCCTGGTGGGGAGCATCTCATTTAATTCATATAAGTAGTCATATAAGTTCTCATTAAATTCATACAACAAAAAAAGTAACTTAAAAGAATTTCCTTCCACACACCATCCATTATTTTTAATGAAAACTCTTTCTAATCACCTGCATGACTACAGTAACTTCTTAAGCAAAAAAAGATGAGTTACAATGTTATGCATTGTGCATTATTTTTATGAAAACTTTGAAAATGCCTTACAGATTGTATCATTATTTATTATAACTCATATGCCGGTACATAACTATGGACAAAGAGTTTATAAATCTTTGAAAACGATGCCACAATATGACTATAAGTTATACAGAAAAGTTATGCCCCTTGAAATAACTTGTACAGAGTTAGTTCCCCTGAGATATATGAAATTATAATGAAAAATGAAAAATGAAATAATACTGAGTAAGCAGGCGATTTCACACTAACAAAATATCACAGTTGGCAGCGCTGGAATGAAAGGAAGGCGTGTAGAAAATTTCATCTCAATCGAATGGGCCGTTCGCGAGCGCATAAAGGACATACATACAGACAGACAGACAGACGGAGATCCTAATTTATATATAAGATATATATATATATATATATATATATATATATATATATATATATATATATATATATATATATATATATATATATATATATATATATATATATATATATATATATACAATAATAATGGAAAATTATCTCAAACGACAACCAGCCAAAACACATTCCCATATGTATGGTACGTTACATCTTCTTTAGGTGTTTATAATGCCCATGTTAAACATTGCCTCAGTGAGTATGGATGTTTGATTGTATTAATGCTTAATGTTCTTTTGTTGTCTAAAATTAGCTTCATAAGTGATGTTGAATGAAATAATGTATGAGAAGAAATAGAGAAGACGGGCAGAATGTCAGACGGGCCTGCGTGTCCAATTCTTAACCATTTGAAAATAAAGTTCGTTCGTTCGTTCGTTCTTACCCAATACGCTTCATGGCGTCAGAAGATAACTTCTATTTAATTCTTTTCATTATTTCTTTGCAGAACGTCTGCTCTCACGACGACCCGTGAAACAGTCCCTCTATCATTTGTCGTTATCTTGTCTCACGAATCTTTAGCCCAATATGTCTACAATTTTCTGTGTCCTTCTTCATGCCAGTCCAAGATGTATACAATGTCCTGCATCCGTTTTCATGCCAGTCCAATATGTCTACAATTTTCTGTGTCCTTCTTCATGCCAGTCCAAGATGTATACAATGTCCTGCATCCGTTTTCATGCCAGTCCAAGATGTCTACAATTTCCTGTGTCCTTCTTCATGCCAGTCCAAGATGTCTACAATATCCTGCATCCGTCTTCATGCCAGTCCAAGATGTCTACAATGTCCTGTGTCCGTCTTCATGCCAGTCCAAGATGTCTTCAATGTCCTGTGTCCGTCTTTATGCCAGTCCAAGATGTCTACAATGTCATGTGTTCGTCTTCATGCCAGTCCATGATGTCTACAATGTCCTGTGTCCGTCTTCATGCCAGTCCAAGATGTCTACAATGTCCTGCACCCGTCTTCATGCCAGTCCAAGATGTCTACAATGTCCTGCACCGTCGTCAAGCCAGTCCAAAATGTCTACAATGTCCACGGGAGTTTCCGTAGCGAAGTGGTCAAGCCGTCTGCCTCTTGCTCCAAAAGTTGTGGGTTTGATTCCCTGCTATGTCTTTCGGTTCACGAGTGTATTGATCTATGAGACTCATGGAGGTCGTCATTATAGCTACGGAGTTTGTGCTTTGTGCGACACTTTCGAAAGGCCGCCTTGCCGAAAGAGACCGAGCCATCTGGGATAAATCCCGGTGCAATGAAGTCGATCCTCTCGACATTCAAGACTTTATTTTTACAATGTTTTGAGTCCGTCTGCATGCCAGTCCAAGATGTCAACAATGTCCCGTGTCCGTCTTCGTGCCAATCACCCTTACTTCTCCATCCCATAACCATATCTTCCTTCACTCGTATTTCCCAGCCACTGTGTCGTTTATTATGGCCGAATTATTTCAGTCTCACGACATAATGCTGTTCATTAGGCCACGTTTCTTCGATGTTTAGATCTTGTAGATAAGTATTGGTCAATGGATTATTGCTACGAGGATAGTCACAAATGGCTGTTGAAAAATAACCTCCATGACCCCGATGACGACATGGCATAGTTAAGCCATAATCTAGGTCAGAGATTAGAGGTTATGGCAGGGTTCAGCAAGTGAACACCGGAACGTGAAAAGTGGATACTTTTCACACAACGTGAAAACGTTGGGGATTCACTTCCCAGGTCAACTGGAAGTGGGGTTCGGATAACGCATTATAGTCGTGGGTTTCGTCGGGTACGGACCACGTTCAGATATAGTAATGGCTAACACTGCGCCACTCTTTTAAAGAGCTAGTTTGTGCTAGGAGAATTAATTACGAACTAAATTACAAATATTTCATGGATTTTTGTGAGCGCAACAAACATGTGTGAAAATTTCGCTAATTACCTGAATATGTTAGTCAGAAATTGTGAAGAATTCAGAAAATACAAGAAAAATAATATTGCGGATGCAGACAAAAAGTCGACAAACTACAAAATATTGACTTTTATTTCAACCGTTAAAGCTGGGTCACGGAGACAACGATTGGCAGACTGAATATTTCATCACAAGCGTGTACAGATCACAGGATGGACGCAGGTCATAGCGGAAAAGTTCTAGCTTGGACGGACAAGAATTGGTGTCTACAAACAGTTACGGTTAATTCAGGATTCGAGTTCTTCCTTTTGATTGATTGACTGACTGATTGATTGATTGATTGATTGATTGATTTAAGAACCGATATCACAGCATTCGGGACATTCCCATAAGCTCGTCATTTTGAGACAATGGAAATGTTTTAGAACGTTATATAAATAAGGGAACAGTAGCATTCGTGATTGAATATTAAAAGGACTATAAATTATACTATGGACATTCTACAAAGTTGTTAGATTAGAGACATGTAATAAAAAAGAACTGAACATTTGGTCAATAAGATATTGAATAGTAAACTAACTGATAAATAATTAGATAGTCGATTACTACATTGGGGTTGTGTGTAATTAGTAATTGTGTTTATATTTTGCATCTTAGTGATTAGTGGTTAGTGAATCAAGTGTTATCGTTTGTGTTAGACTATAATAGTTGGATTAACGGGAATTAGTAATTAACGGGAATTAATATCTAGTACTGTTGTGAGTTGGAGAAACGGGTGTAGAACATTAGTTAATGATCAGCGAAGTTAAGTGCTAAGAAACGACCATGGTGCCGACTGGAGAAGAAGAGAAGAATTAGCCATATCCCTTATTGGACACGAACATGCAAGAAAGAAGTGTTAACAAAAGGTGGCCATTAAATCGGCCAACCCGTAGCTCTGTCACATCCTGGCAATAACTAAATATGATGACAACTTGAAACCAATTTAGTTTTATGCATACATTGTCCCTTTATTTCTCAACATTGATGCACTTATCCCATCATTTTATCAGTCCTCCCAAACCGGCTGCATAGAACTGCCTGCTCTGTTTTCTAAGCCACGTTTTCACTTCACATTCAACTTCGGCGTCATTTTGAAACATCCACCTTACAGCCCCGACTTATCCCCTAGCGATTTCCACCTTTATGGTCCACTGAAAACCCACCTTGGCAGGAGACATTTCGCGAATGATGCCGAAGTTGAATGTGAAGTGAAAACGTGGTTTAGAAAACAGAGCACGCAGTTCTATACAGCCGGTTTGGGAGGACTGAAAAACGTGGGATAAGTGCATCAATGTTGGTGGAAATTATGTTGAGAAATAAAGGGATAATGTATGTCTAAAAATAAACAGGTTTCAAGTTATCATATTTAGTTATTTTTCTACAGCCATTTGTGACTTACTTATAGACTTCCCCTCGTACATTTTCATTTATTATTATTTCAAGGTGGGACAAATGAATATATTGTATTATTGTGTCAGCTAAAAATTACCGTTATACTTATCTCATCTTATTCCTTTTGTATCCTGCTGTGTCGAGGTGGAAAGTAAAGAGCGGGAGAGTGCTTGTCTAATCCTAGATCGATGATGTCGCCTTTCCTAATCTGCATTTATCGTTAACCTTAGGGTACTGGAAGTCTAATCTTATACTCTAAGGCCAGATGTGTTCCTTTGTTACCAGAAACAGTATTTGTTTAGCGTTCCCTTTTCGTTGTCTATTCATCAAGTTCTTGTGACCCCTCTCGAATAACATCCAGATTATGATTGTATCCTTTTATCGTTAGCTGATCAGATTTCATTCTCATAAAATTTCCAATAACTTTATGTGTCATCTCTCGTTGAATCAGATAGATCATTTTACGCCTATCATATTTGTGATGCCATCGTTTCATATCCTGTTGCTTCTACAAATCCCTGCAGCTGTATTCTGAGAAATGTCTAATATGTAACACCGGCTGGGAATCAGGGTCCGTATATTTCATATTCGCACGCACGCGCGCGCGCACACACACACACACACACACACACACACACACACATATATATATATATATATATATATATATATATATATATATATATATATATATATATATATATATATATATATATATACATATATATATATATATGATATATTTGTCGCTGCTCCATAATTTCTGGGCAGAACTCACTTGATAGAGAATGTGTTATTTTTACTTACTTACCATATTTACGATGCACCTTAAGATTTGAACAATGGTCCTCTATATTTTAATATATTGCTCTCTGTCTGTCTGTCTGTCTGTCTGTCTGTCTGTCTGTCTGTCTGTCTCTCTCTCTCTCTCTCTCTCTCTCTCTCTCTCTCTCTCTCTCTCCCTCTCTCTTTCTGTGTGTGTGTGCGTGCATGCGCGAGTGTGTGTAATGGAAAAGGGGTTGGGGATGGAAGAGCGAACTCGAGGGAGAGAGACACAAATATAGAGATAACAATCGAAAGATACAAAGAGATGACAGGGAGATATACATAGAGATACCGAGGAAACAAAGACAGGAAGAGATACAGAGTAAGACCAAGAGAGTAACAGACGGGGAGGAGATAGAGTGAGAAAGACAGAGATACATACAATATAATCAAGATTTGCTAACAATATATATATATATAATATATATATATATATTATATATATATATATATTATATATATATATATATATAATATATATAATATCTCCATTTAGTCGTACGTGCACTGATTTAACTCACCAAGTGCCATGGGATGATTAATCATCTTGTGCAACTTCCTATATTGCCGAAATGTTGTCATTACAAAATGTTGTCTTAATTAAAATATTAAAACAATAGTTTCTTCTAAGCAAGATTCTTTAATTCTATATTTAATACAACATGTCTGCTACCGTTTTAACAACTTTTAGGTCACAATTGTGACATATCCCCACTTCTCATTTTCCGCCATCAATTTGTGTTCGGCCCAAAACCTACTTTTTGTTTGGCAGTGAATCGCTTTAAAAAAAAGACATAATATATGCCACAGCTAAGTAAGTTAATTTGTTTCTTTGCTAGTTTCATTTCCTATACAAACGAGAACTCTTTACCTGGTGGCGGTGTCGTCCTACCACACTTGAGAAAACAAAAGAAGGGGCATCATTTCCTGCAAATCCTGCCTTGCACGAACCAGATCCATTGTCAATAACAACTACCGCCGTCTCTTCTTCGGACATGATGTCAAGTCTGTGGTTTAGTATAAACAAATATAACACAACTTTGGTGATTATATATGTCACCGATCTTTACCACTGCAGCAGTTCAATAAATACACATGAAACATCACTAGGGCAGTATCATCGCTACACGCTGATATAGAGAATCCACGTACACACAACTTAACTTTCGTGATAGTGTTGAAATGCATACAGTTCATACACATAATAGCCACTGTTTCCTTAAATGGGCACGCTGTTAGAAAACATAGAAGTAGGTCATAGTATTTCTTTTGCTATGACGCAATCAACCCTAGTAAAGCCAGCATGGTACAGAAAGGTGGCTGTCTTAACTGATACTGAACGAATGAGCTTTATTTTCACAGGGTCACAAATTTGGCACACAGGTCCGTCTTTCTTTCAACATTGAGAGAGAGAGAGAGAGAGAGAGAGAGAGAGAGAGAGAGAGAGAGAGAGAGAGAGAGAGAGAGAGAGAGAGAGAGAGAATGAACGAATAGCACAAAATGTAAATAGGATGCGAGGTGAAATGCAAACACATACACAGTTAGACTAAAATGTTGACTTCTCGTCCTTGACGTGGGGACGAGAATTACAAGAGTACCTCTGAAGTTAGAGTGGGTTCCCTTGATGGCGAGGGACACTAGTAATAGGGACAGCTAATCTACACATAAAGTTAAGTCCAGTGTTCCTAGAAGTAGCGTGTATGGAATACGTTTGAGTTCTGTCAGGATCTTAGAATTGGCTCGTTTAGCTAACACGTGTGAGACAGTACAAGTATAACGTGATTCGACGTAAGACTCAACGACACAACGTTCTATGGATTTATTGCCATATTAAATACAGAACGATAATTACAACAATATACAATATATAACTCACGACGCTCACAACCACAATACAGCTCACAAGTCTGACGCTCAAGATGACAGTCGTTCGGCTTTCAACCACAGAGATCCACACAAACGCCTTGCTTTCACCGCACACGTCCTTCCAGTCTCCGGTCCCAGCTCGGTCTGTCGCTAGCGCGCAACTTGCTGACCGCCTCTAGTGGCGTCACGTGGCCTGCGTGCGTCTTGTCGTCAGCCTGACCGCTGGTCGCGTGTCAGGTAACAATCTTGCCAGCCGACAATTCTTGTCCGCCGGGTGTCGTAACGATGTTGCTGCATAGCTATCCCATGTTAGGCTCTGACATTCTCCCCGGGTACCTCAATGAAAGATGCCATCTTTCATTCATGATGTATGTATATACTGGGGTAGTGTTAACTTCATGTCAGAGTCTACCCTTTCCCTGTGTTATGCATGAAAATACATATATGGCATAGAAATATATACGAAAAATGTAAGTTGCATTGAAATGACAAATGAAGTTCAACTTTTAACACAACTCAGGTTTCATCCCCCTGATGGCTGGTTACCTCAATTGCAATAATACCCAGTCAGATCAGTAGTACCAGCTTCTCGCATCTACCTCGCAGCAATTTGAAAAAAAACGAAATAATATGGTTGTTTTGCAACAGCCATCTAGCCAGACTGAAATACGGCTTTATATGAGTCGTATTAAACACTCAAACTCTGACCTCATTTGGCCAGGAGCTCTTATGTTGGTTTGCAATGTTGGGAGCTCTCTGCCATGCTTGGTGGACGCCTACCCGGTGTGTTAGCCATTTGAGCAACAAAATGTCTATTTATACAATACACATTAATGAATATGTTTCAAATTATGGCCCTTGGTGTAATTCATAAATGCAAGGGAAGTAATTTTGACATTCAAGAAATACAATAAATTACAATAATTATTTAATTTCTTAGCGTCATTGCTTGACGTTTCTTCATATTAACGAGGAAAAAGTCGGTAATATGAATACATTAATCAAGATATGATTCTAAGATTACACTAATCAAAATAAATAAGTACCCAATTGGTGTATTATATTTTATAGATTCAAAAGGATTTTACAATCGTCATAAGTTTTTGAATATTTGTATATCGTCTGCTAATTTTGGTGTACTTTTTAAATTACACAGGAAGTACACACGAAACTCAAAATTTAGTTGCTGTTACACTGTCTGAATCACAACTGCTCCGGTTTTATTTTGTAACGGATAGTAAAATGTTCTCAAAGTTCGTGTCTGATGTTATAGTATCACAACTTTGGGATTATGATGGAATGTTCTTATTTCCGATGTGTTCACAACTTCTGGATAATGATCGACTGTTCTTATTTCTGATGTTAAAATGTCGAACATTTTGGATTAAGTTCGCTGCAAAGGTGGTGTAGAAGTCACTGTTCAGTCCACATTTGCACACGTCGTTAAAATATCACGGTGAAGGAATTCACACACAGCTGTCACTGTTAACTGGTAAAGTTCGCTTCTGGTAAGTGGTTTAAGCGTCTGTGACACTGTTCTTGGTGTATATTTACAGTTAATAATGTTCTCTTTCTAACACACACTACACAATTATACTACACTCATTACATGGCTTAATTAAAATAAGTATATTATACATGTCGGTTTTTAACCGTATCACAATTACAATTATAGACCTTACACAGTAGGTGAATAGCAACAAAATTCACTCATTGGTGGCTGTGTTGGTCTGAGTGTATTAGTACACATTGCACTCAGACATTGCTTACTGGGTCGGTCGGACAACGGGACAAAAGATCGGCAATTGTATTGATTCTGCCGGGAATATGTCGAACTTCGAAACTGTAATTTTGAAGCTTCAAGGACCAGCGAGCAATCATATTGTTGGATGGTACTCCGGCATTTATATACCGTAATGGACTGTTGTCAGTTTCGATGATAAAGTGACGTCCTAGAAGGTATCTGGATAATTTCGTCACACTTTCTACTAAGGCAAGTGCCTCTAATTGTGGAATGGACCATGCACGCTCTCGAGGCCTTAGTTTTCTTGATATGAAACAAACGGGATGCAAGATGTTGTTGTATTCCTGCAACAGGACTGCCCCAATCGCAACGGAGCTAGCATCTGTTCTCAATCTGAAAGGTAAACGGATGTTGGGCAATTTAAGGATGAGATTATTCGAGTTCTTATCAGAAAAGTATGCCAAAACTTTATGAAATGCATTTCGTAGGCATTCATCGTGTACAACTTTTTCAGGCTATCCTTAGTTAGTAAATTAGTAAAAACCTCGGTCAGTTCTGAAAAATCAGGAATGAAACTCCTGTAATAGTTGATCAGTCCCAACAAGCTGCGGACTTGTTTCTTATTCGTTGGAAGTGACAGTTTTAGAATTTTGGAGACAATTTTGTTGTCTGTTATGACAAAGCCATTGGATATTCTGTACCCCAAAAATGATATCTCTTGGTAAGCCATGCTCACCTTTGAAGGCTTCACTGTCAGTCCGTGCTGTCTGATACGTTCTAGTGTCTGTTCTAGTGTCTTTATATGTTCCGTCATTGTCTCTGTATGGACACAAATGTCGTCGATATAGCAAATAATATTAGGAATGTCAGCTAGGAGGAGTCGTGTCATGCGTACGAATGTGGCTGGGGCATTGACTAGCCCAAATGGAAGTTTGCACCATTCGTACAGTCCCCAAGGCGTGGCAAAAGCTGTTAGATGTCTGCTGTCTTCATGTACAGCTATCTGCCAGTAACCTTTAGACATGTCAAGCGTCGTAAAGAACTTAGCGTCAGTCAGTTCTGTCAGAAGATCGTCAGTGTTTGCCATTGGTTCAAGATCTAAAACAGTTATTTTGTTCAGTTTTCTGTAGTCGATGCAAAGTCGTATTGTGTTGTCCTTTTTGCGTACAATGACCATGGGTGAAGAGAAGTCTGATAGGGATCGTCTGATGATGTTGTTTTTTTCTAAGTTGATGATTTCCTGATGTAGTTGTTCTTTGTAATGTAATGGTATTGTGTATGGTCTGCATCTTATGGGTGTGTTTGCTGTGAGTGTGATGTGATGCTGTACTAATTCTGTTGTCCTGGGTTGTCGGAAAAGATGGTGTTGTATTGTTGTATCAACTGTTTGCAACTGTTTGTCTCTGCTTGACTTAAGTTTGGATTGATCTTGATCTCATTCAAGCAGTTTGTCGTGTCTAATGTAGGTGTTGGAATCTCGTCGCTAGAATCGTCATCTTCGTGATCTATTATCACGGGTGCAAGCTGTCGTATCGTCTTGTTCGTTGTCTCTGTTGTGGTATGGTCTTAGCATATTTATGTGAAATATTTTGTGTTTGTCTTTTATTAGGATTTCGTAGTCTACAGGTGAGATTTGTCTTGTCACTTTAAAAGGTCCCTGCCACGAATCAGTCAGTAGCTGTCTGTCACTAGGTAGTAGTAGTAGAACGTCCTGTCCAGGTTTCAATGTTATAGTTCTGTTACCTTTGTCTGCGTACTGTCTGTAAGTAGCACCAGATAGTTTTAGTGCATTTTTAGCAATTTCACATGATTTAATAATCCTTTCACGCAATGATGTTACATACAAGAATGATGATATGGATTTAAGTACTGGAGTAGAGTCAGTTAACATTTGGTGATAAATTGTTAATGGGCCTCGTGGTTTGGCACCATAGATTAGTTCAAAAGGAGAGAAACCGGTACTAGAATGTGGTAATTCTGGGCTAAGCATTTGTATAGCCTCAGTTTGGTTACTTTCATCTTGCACTCTAGCAGTAGCTCTTGTTACTGCGTTCACACACTCAATGACATCAGATGATGATGGAATGATATCGTTAATGATGTGATGAGAACTTAGTGCTGCATTAGCTAACATACATTCAATAGGTGATATGACATTTTCAATGATGACATTTGGTGTTGATGTTGTGTTATCATCAATACATAGTGATGTTATGTCATGGTTATGAGGTTTGTCATTCACCTCAGGTAAGTTTCCTATGATTATATCACACACTGGGGTCCTGTAAGTGCGGCGCACTTTACTTCCCGGTGAGGAAAGGTGTTTCAATGTATGCCCATGCTAATGGAATTTTAATTTTTTCCCTGAAAGTTTTAATTAATGGCTGCCGGGATAGCCCCGTAGGCGTTATGAATTGTTTTTTTCGGGCCCAAAAAGGGTTTAATTTCCGGTGTGGGGGAAGTACGTAGAAAAATTTTGCCTTAACTTTCCCCGTGTAGATGTCAATCTCCCTTTTTGATTTCTTTTACCAATTTAGTTCCCCCATTGGAAAATAGGGATGGCGTGCCCGCATTTTAAGATCCCTTTTTCCCTTTAAAAATTTGTTAAAGACAGTGCTTTGTTAGCACAAAATACACACAAGCCTATGCTGATTCCGGGGATTTTTCTCTGGTTTTTCGTTTTTTGAGCTGAGCTATCGAAAAAGGCGGCATTGGTTTTGGGTTGGTCATAGGCTGCCTCTACAATCCATGCGATGGTGCCCGGGGAAAACCCTTTCCCGAGAAAACATTTTCGTAAAAATTTTGAACGATTTCGTTCTCTGTCTTTTTGTTTTTCCATATTTTTCAAGTATTTTGGTACCCTGGGTTTTTTTCGCACTCTCGTTCAAATGGTGAGAAAATTTTTCAGTGAATGCAAGTTAAATTTTTCAGAGGTAGGCCTGTTTGGTTTTTTTCCCACTTAGGTTTTTTTCATAGTTTGGCCCCCTGCTCCCGTTACTGTCAGTAGCTTCAGGGCAAAACACGTTGTTGGCCCCGGGAATAGGCCGCCCCCCGTCTTTCCCTTTCTTTCCCCACTTTTTGCATTTATTCTCCCGTAAAAACTTTTGAAAAAATTAAGGGGTAGAAGAAAAGATTTTATCTGAATGATGAATTTCTAAAATTTTCAAATTTGTTTAATTTTTGGTTTCTGAGTCCATTTTCTGAAAACATCCGGACTTTAAAAAGAGGTAGTCAGAGAAAGTTGAGTTTATTTTGGACTCAATTTACTGAATTGTTCTCTGTAACCGCCCTCGTCTAACATGAAAATGTGCCATTATTTTGATTTAAATAATGGTACTCTTTTCTGAGGTTTTTTGGGATGGTTTTAATGACTTTTAAAAGGTTCCCCAGTAGACTCCTTTAAAAAAATATTTTTATTCAGAAAGGGGAACTTGGAAAGTTCCCTTAAAGTCTCAAAATTTTGGGGGAAAGGCTGTATGCAGTCACCCGGGGGGGGTATTTGTTAAATTGTATTTTTATTTCTGGTTTTCTTTTTCCCCGTTTTTAGATTTCTTTGATCTTTATTTATGCAGTTCAGTGTCAAGTTTTTTCCCTTTTCAACGTAAATCTAGTTCTTCTCTCTTACTCTGAGTGCTATTTTTGCTTTTTAAGTTTACGGCCCATCTCAAACTTGCTTTAATTTCGTTTCAATCCTGCCCGTTTTAAGGCTCTTTTAGCTGCTCTTTTTTCGCGTTTATTTTTTTTCTCTTTTACCGGAGATATTCAGCGATTTGTTTTTCACTCCATTTGGGGTTTAATTTATCAACCTTTTTGAGTAATTAATACCCCCTATCGATGAAATAAACAATGACGGGAAAAGTGGAGAAAATACGTTTAATGAAAAAATCCAAAAAAAAAAATTTTCACAAAAGTTATAATGGTTAAAAAAATTTTGTTCCGACTGTCTATCTGTCTGTCCGGTCTGTCTATCTGTCTGCCTGACCGCTGTCCGGCTTCGCCGAGTCCCGTGGGGGAGCATCTCATTTAATTCATATAAGTGTCTATAAGTTCTCATTAAATTCATACAACAAAAAGTAACTTAAAAGAATTTCCTTCACACAACCATCCATTATTTTTAATGAAACTCTTTCTAATCACCTGCATACTACAGAACTTCTTAAGCAAAAAAAGATGAGTTACAATGTTAAGCATTGTGCATTATTTTTATGAAACGTTGAAAATGCTTACAGATTGTTCATTATTTATTTATAACTCTATGCCGATGCCGTACAGTACGAGGACAAAGAGTTTATAAATCTTTGAAAAACGATGCCACATATGACTATAAGTTATACCAGAAAAGTTAGGCCCCTTGAATAATTTGTACAGAGTTTTAGTTCCCCTGGAGATATATGAAATTATAATGAAAAATGAAATAATGAAGTACTGAGTAAGCAGGCGAATTTCACACTAACAAAATATCACAGTTGGCGGCGCTGGAATGAAAGGAAGAGTTGTCAGAAAATTTCATCTCCAATCGAATGGGCCGTTCGCGAGCGCATAAAGGCAACATACAATACAGCACAGACAGACAGACGGAGATCCTAATTTATATATAAGATATATATATAGTATATATACAATATATAGTATAAATTATATATATATATATATATATATATATATGATATATAATATTATATATATATAGATATATATATATATACAATAATATGAAAATTATCTCAAACGACAACCAGACCAAAACACGTTCCCATATGTATGGTACGGTTACATCTTCTTTAGGTGTTTTATATGCCCATGTTAAACATTGCCTCAGTGAGTATGGATGTTTGATGTCGTAATAATTCTTAATGTTTCTTTTGTTGTCTAAAATTAGCTTCATAAGTGATGTTGAATGAAATAATGTATGAGAAGAAATAGAGAAGACCGGGCAGAATGTCAGACGGGCCTCTGCGTGTCCAATTCTTAACCCAGTTGAAAATAAGTTCGTTGCGTTCGTTCGTTTCTTACCAATACGCTTCATGGCGTCAGAAGTAGACCTTCTATTTAATTCTTTTCATTATTTCTTTGCAGAACGTCTGCTCTCACGACGACCCGTGAAACAGTCCCTCTATCATTTGTCGTTATCTTGTCTCACGAATCTTTAGCCCAGAGGTCTACAATTTTCTGGTCCGTCTCTCTCATGCCAAGTCCAAGATGGTATACAATGTCCTGCATTCCGTTTTCCATTGCCAGTCCAATATGTCTAACAATTTTCTGTGTCCTTCTTCATGCCAGTCCAAGATGTATACAAGGGCCTGCATCCGGTTTTCATGCCAGTCCAAGATGTCTACAATTTCCTGTGTCCTTCTTCATGCCAGTCCAAGATGTCCTACAATATCCGGCATCCGTCTTCATGCCAGTCAAGATGTCTACAATGTCCTGTGTCCGTCTTCATGCCAGTCCAAGATGTCTTCATGTCCTGTGTCCGTCTTTATGCCAGTCAAGATGTCTACAATGTCCATGTGTTTCGCGTCTTCATGCCAGTCCATGATGTTCTACAATGTCCTGTGTCCGGTCTTCATGCCATCCAAGATGTCTACAATGTCCTGCACCCGTCTTCATGCCAGTCCAAGATGTCTACAATGTCTGCACCGTCGTCAAGCCAGTCCAAAATGTCTACAATGTCCACGGAAGTTTCCGTAGCGAAGTGGTCAAGCGCCGTCTGCCTTTGCTCCAAAAGTTGTGGGTTTGATTCCCTGCTATGTCTTTCGGTTCACGAGTGTATTGATCTATGAGACTCTGGAGGTCGTCATTATAGCTACGGATTTGTGCTTTGTGCGACACTTTCGAAAGGCCGCCTTGCCGAAAGAGACCGAGCCATCTGGATAAATCCCGGTGCAATGAAGTCGATCCTCTCGACATTCAACTTTATTTTTACAATGTTGTGAGTCGTCTGCATGCCGTCCAGATGTCAACATGTCCCGTGTCCCGTCTTCGTGCCAATCACCCGTACTTCTCCATCCCATAACCATATCGTTCCTTCACTCGTATTTCCCAGCCCTGTGTCGTTTATTATGGCCGAATTATTTCAGTCTCACGACATAATGCTGTTCATGTACCACGTTTCTTCGATGTTTAGATCTTGTAGATAAGTATTGTCAATGGATTATTGCTACGAGGATAGTCACAATGGCTGTTGAAAAATAACCTCCATAGACCCCGATGACGACATGGCATAGTTAAGCCTAACCTAGGTCAGAGATTAGAGGTTATGGCGGGTTTCAGCAAGTGAACAGCGGACGGAAAAGTGAATACTTTTCACACAACGTGAAACGTTGGGATTCACTTCCCAGGTCAACTGGAAGTGGTTTCGGATAACATTATAGTCGTGGGTTTCGTCGGGTACGGACCACGTTCAGATATAGTATGGCTAACACTGCGCCACTCTTTTAAGAGCTAGTTTTGTGCTAGGAGAATTAATTACGAACAAATTACAAATTTTCATGGATTTTTGTGAGCGCACAAACATGTGTGAAAATTTCGCTAATTACCTGAATTGTTAGTCAGAAATTGTGAAGAATTCAAAGAAACAAGAAAATAATATTGCGGATGCAGACAAAAAGTCGACAAACTACAAATATTGACTTTTATTTCACCGTTAAAGCTGGGTCACGGAGACAACGATTGGCAGACTGAATATTTCATCACAAGCGTGTACAGATCACGGATGGACGCGGTCATAGCGGAAAAGTTCTAGCTTGGACGGACAAGAAATTGGTGTCTACCACAGTTACGGTTATTCAGGATTCGAGTTCTTCCTTTGATTGATTGACTGACTGATTGTGTGATGTTGATTGATTGATTTAAGAACCGATATCACAGCATTCGGGACATTCCCATAAAGCTCGTCATTTGAGACAATGGAATGTTTGAGAACGTTATATAATAAGGGAACAGTAGCATTCGTGATTGAATATTAAAAGGACTAATAAAGGTATCTATGGACATTCTACAGCAAGTTGTTAGATTAGAGACATGTTAATAAAAAAGAACTGAACTTTGGTACAATAAGATATTGAATAGTAACTAACTGATAAATAATTAGATAGTCGATTACTAACATTGGGGGTTGTGTGTAATTAGTAATTGTGTTTTATATTTTGCATCTTAGTGATTAGTGGTTAGTGAATCAAGTGTTATCGTTTGTGTTAGACTATAATAGGTTGGATTAACGGGAATTAGTAATTAACGGGAATTAATATCTAGTACTGTTGTGAGTTGGAGAAAGGGTGTAGAAACATTAGTTAATGATCAGCGAAGTTAAGTGCTAAAACGACTATGGTGCCGACTGGAGAAGAAGAGAAGAATTAGCCATATCCCTTATTGGACCGAACTGCAAGAAAGAAGGTGTTAACAAAAGTGGCCATTAAATCGGCCACCCGTAGCTCTGTCACATCCTGGCAATAACTAATATGATGACAACTTGAAACCAATTTAGTTTTTATGCATACATTGTCCCTTTATTTCTCAACATAATTTCCACCACATTGATGCACTTATCCCATCATTTTATCAGTCCGCCCAAACCGGCTGCATAGAACTGCCTGCTCTGTTTTCTAAGCCACCAACGTTTTCACTTCACATTCAACTTCGGCGTCATTTTGAAACATCCACCTTACAGCCCCGACTTATCCCCTAGCGATTTCCACCTTTAAATGGTCCACTGAAAACCCACCTTGGCAGGAGACATTTCGCGAATGATGCCGAAGTTGAATGTGAATTGAAACGTGGTTTGGAAAACAGAGCACACGCAGTTCTATACAGCCGGTTTGGGAGGACTGAAAAACGGGGATAAGTGCATCAATGTTGGTGAAATTATGTTGAGAATAAAGGGATAATGTATGTCTAAAATAAACAGGTTTCAATTATCATATTTAGTTATTTTTCTACAGCCATTTGTGACTTACTTATAACTTCCCCTCGTACATTTTCATTTATTATTATTTCAAGGTTGGACAAATGAATATTGTATTATTGTGTCAGCTAAAAATTACCGTTATACTTATCTCATCTTATTCCCTTTTGTATCCTGCTGTGTCGAGGTGGAAAGTAAAGAGCGGGAGAGTGCTTGTCTAATCCTAGATCGATGATGTCGCCTTTCCTAATCTGCATTATCGTTAACCTTAGGGTACTGGAAAGTCTAATCTTATACTCTAAGGGCCAGATGTGTTCCTTTGTTACCCAGAAACAGTAATTTGTTTAGCGTTCCCTTTTCGTTGTCTATTCATCAAGTTCTTGTGACCCCTCTCGAATAACATCCAGATTATGATTGTATCCTTTTATCGTTAGCTGATCAGATTTCATTCTCATAAAATTTCCAATAAATTTATGTGTCATCTCTCGTTGAATCAGATAGATCATTTTACGCCTATCATATTTGTGATGCCATCGTTTCATATCCTGTTGCTTCTACAAATCCCTGCAGCTGTATTCTGAGAATGTCTAATATGTAACACCGGCTGGGAATCAGGGTCCGTATATTTCATATTCGCACGCACGCGCGCGCGCGCACACACAGCACACACACCACACACACACACCACAACCACCACACATATAACACCTTATATATATATATATATATATATACATATATATATATAATATAATATAGTATATATATATATATGATATATTTGTCGCTGCTCCATATTTCTGAGCAGAACTCCACTTGAATAGAATGTGTTTATTTTTACTTAATTACCATATTTACGATGCACCTTAAGATTTGAACAATGGTCCTCTATATTTTAATATATTGCTCTCTGTCTGTCTGTCCTGTCTGTCTGTCTGTCTCTCTCTCTCTCTCTCTCTCTCCCTCTCTCTTTACTGTGGGGTGTGTGCGTGCATGCGCGAGTGTGTGTAATGGAAAGGGGTTGGGGATGGAAGAGCGAACTCGAGGGAGAGAGACACAAATATAGAGATAACAGCGGAAGATACAAAGATGACAGGAGATATACTATAGATACCGAGGAAACAAAGACAGGAAGAGATACAGAGTAGACCAAGAAGTAAACAGACGGGGAGGAATAGTGGAAAGACAGAGATCAATACATAATATAATCAAGATTTGCTAACAATATATATATAGATATATAGTATAGATATGGTATTATAATATATATATAGATATGATATATATATATATATATATATATATATATAATATCTCCATTTAGTCGTACGTGCACTGATTTAACTCACCAAGTGCCATGGGATGATTAATCATCTTGTGCAACTTCCTATATTGCCGAAATGTTGTCATTACAAAATGTTGTCTTAAATTAAAATATTAAAACAATAGTTTCTTCTAAGCAAATTCTTTAATTCTATATTTAATACAACATGTCTGCTACCGTTTTTAACAACACGTTAGGTCCACAATTGTGACATAATCCCCACTTCTCATTTTCCGCCATCATGTGTTCGGGGGCGGCCCAAAACTACTTTTTGTTTGGCAGTGAATCGCTTAAAAAAAAGACATGAATATATCCACAGCTAAGTGAGTTATTTGTTTCTTTTGCTAGTTTCATTTCCTATACAAACGAGACCTCTTTACCTGGTGGCGGTGTCGTCCTACCACACTTGAGAAAACAAAGAAGGGGCATCATTTCCTGCAAATCCTGCCGTGCACGAACCAGAGCCATTGTCAATAACAACTACCTACCGCCGTCTCTTCTTCGGACATGATGTCAAGTCTGTGGTTTAGTATAAACAATATAACACCACTTGGTGATTATATATGTCACCGATCTTTACCACTGCGAGCAGTTCATAAATACACATGAAACATCACTAGGAGGGCAGAGTATCGTCGCTACACGCTGTATAAGAATCCACGTACACACAACTTAACTTTCAGTGATAGTGTTGAAATGCATACAGTTCATACACATAATAGCCACTGTTTCTTAAAAAAATGGGCACGCTGTTAGAAAATAGAAGTAGGTCATAGTATTTCTTTTGCTATACGCAATCAACCCTAGTAAAGCCAGCATGGTAGCAAAAGGTGGCTGTCTAATTGATACTGAACGAATGAGCTTTATTTTCACAGGGTCCGAATTTGGCACACGGGTCCGTCTTTCTTTCAACATTGAGAGAGAGAGAGAGAGAGAGAGAGAGAAGAGAGAGAGAGAGAGAGAGAGAGAGAGAAAGAGAGAGATAGAAGAGAGAGAGAAGACGAAGAGCACAAATGGTATAGATTCGAGGTGAATGGCAAACCAAGACAAAGTTAGACTAAAATGTTGACTCTCGTCCTTGACGTTGGGACGAGAAGTTACAAGAGTACATCTGGAGTTAGAGTGGGATTTCCCTTGATGGCGAGTACACTAGTAATAAGGGACACTTCCAATAAAGTTAAGTCGCAGTGTTCCTAGGTAGCCGTGTATGGAATAAGTTTTGAGTTCGGTCAGGATCTGTAGAATTGGCTCGTTGTACTAACACGTGTGAGACAGTACAAGTATGACGTGATTCGACGTAAGACTCAAGACACAACGGTCTATGGATTTATTGCCACTTAAATACAAGAACATATTACAACAATATACAATATATAACTCTACGACGCTCAAACCACAATACAGCTCAAAAGGCTGACGCTCAAGATACAGTCGTTCGGCTTTCAACCACAGAGATCCACACAAACGCCTTGCTTTCTACGCCACGTCATTCCACTCGTCCAGCTCGTCCTGTCGCTAGCGAGCAACTTTGCGGCAGACCTAGTGGCGTCACGTGGCATGCGTGCGTCGTGTCGCCAGCCTGACCGCTGGTCGCGTTCAGGTAACAATCTTGCCAGCCGAATTCGTGTCCGCCGGGTGTCGTAACGATGTTGCGGGCTAGCTTATCCAAGGTTAGGCTCTGACAGTCTCCCCGTGTACTACAATGAAAATGCCATTTGTCATATTCATGATGTTGTATAGACTGGGGTAGTGTGTTACTTCAGGTCAGAGTCTACTACCCTTTCCCCTGTGTGATCATGAAATACATATATCATAGAAATATAAGTACGAAAAGGTAAGTTGCAGTTGAATGACAAATGAAGTTCAACTTTTTAACACCACTCAGGTTTCAATCCCCTGATGCTGGTTACCTACAATTGCAATAATACCCAGTCAGTCAGTAGTACCAGCTTTCCTCATCTCGCATATACCCGCAGCAATTTGAAAAAAAACGAAATAATAGGGTTGTTTTGCACAGCATCTAGCCAGACTGAAAGACGGCTTTATAGAGTCGTATTAACCTCAAACGCTGAACTCTTTGGCCAGGACTCTTATGTTGGTTTGCAATGTTGGGAGTCTCGCTGGCCATGCTTGGGGGAGGAACGCCTAGCCCGGTTGTTAGCCATTTGAGCAACAAAATTTCGATTTATACATACACATTTAATGATATGTGTCAATTATGGCCCTTGGTGTATTCCATAAATGCAGGGAAGTAAGTTTTTGACATTCAAGAAATAAAAGAAATTACAATAATTGTTAGTTTACTTAGCGTCATTGGCTTGACGTTTCTTCTATTAACGAGAAAAAGTTCGGTAAATATGAATAAAATTAAGCAGATATATTCTAAGATAACTTAATCAAAATAAATAAGTAACAATTGGTGTATTATATTTTATAGATTCCAAAAGGAAGTACAATCGTCATAAAAGTTTTTGAATATTTGTATATCGGCTGCTATTTGTGGAATTTTAAATTACACAGGAATTAATCACGAAACTCAAATTTAGTTTTGCTGTTACACTGGCCGGAACCAACTGCTCGGTTTTATTTTTGTAAACGGATAGTAAAAATTTTCTCAAGAAGATGTTCGTGTCTGATGTTTATAGTATCACAATTTTGGGATTATGATGGGAATGGTCTTATTTCCGCTGTGTTCCAACTTCTGGATAATGTCGCTGTTCTTATTTCTGATGTTAAATGTCGAACATTTTGGATTAAGGTAGCTGCAAAAGGTGGTGTAGAAAGTCCGTTCATCCACAATTTGCACACACGTCGTTAAACATATCACGGTGAAGGATTCACGAACGCTGTCACTGGTAACGGGTAAGTTCGCTTCTGGTAAGTAGGATGAAAGCGTCTGGAACTGTTTCTTGGATGTATATTACAGTTAATAATTTCTCCTTTCTAAAACCACGACCAATATACTAAACTATACCTCATTACATGGCTTAATTAAAATAGTATATTATACATGGGGGTTTTTTTTAACCGGTCACAATTACAATGATGACCTTACAACAGTAGTTAAATAGCAACAAATTCACTCATTGGTGGCTGTGTTGAGCTAGTGTAGGTACACATTGCCTCATAGCAACAGTGCTTACTGGGTGGTCGGACAACGGGACAAAAGATCAGGCAATTGTATTGATTCTGGCCGGAATAGGTCGAACTAGAAACTGTAAATTTTTAAGTTCAAGGACCAGCGAGCAATCCCATTGGGGGTTTTGGATGGTGACTCCGCTTCCGGCATTTATATACCGTAATGGTGGACTGTTTTTGTCCAGTTTTCGATTATAAAGGTGAACGATCCTAGAAGGTATCTGGAGATTTCGTCACACTTTCTACTTAGGGCAAGTGCCTCATAATTTGGGGAATGGACAATGCACGCTCTCGAGCCGGTAGTTTTTTTCTTGATATGAAACAAACGGGATGCAAGAGTGTTGTTGTATTCCCAATGCAAAACAGACTGCCCATCGCAACGGAGCTAGCATCTGTTTCTCAATCTGAAAGGAACGGATGTTGGGCAATTTAAGGAATGAGAATTATATCGAGTTCGTTATCAGAAAAGGATGGCCAAACGTTATGAAATGCAGTCGTAGCCATTCATTTCGTGTACCTTTTTCAGGCTTATCCTTGGGTAGTAAATTAGTAAAAAACCTCGGTCCAGTTCTGAAAAATCGAATAAACTCCTGTATAGTTGATCAGTCCACCAACAAGAAGCTGGCGGACTATGTTTTTCTTAGTTCGTTGGGAAAAAGTGACAGTTTGAGAGAGAATTTTGGAGACAATTTGGTTGTCTGTTATGACAAAGCCATTGGATATTCTGTACCCCAAAATGAATCTCTTGGTAAGCCCTGATCACTGTTGAAGGCTTCACTGTCATCCGTGCTGTCTGATACGTTCTAGGTCTGTTCTAGTGTCTTTATATGTTCCGTCATTGTCTCTGTATGGATGACCCAAACGGCGTCGATATAGCAAATAATAGTAGGAATGTCAGAGCTAAGGAGTCGTGTCATGCGTACGAAGGTGCTGGGGGCAAGTGACTAGCCCAAATGGTAAGTGTTGCAAAACATTCGTACATCCCAAGGGCGGGGCAAAAGCTGTTAGATGGCTGCTGTCTTCATTACAGCGATCTGCCAGTAAGACAATTGTAGACATGTCAGGCGTCGTAAGAAGAAACTTAGGCGTCAGTCAGGTCTGTCAGAAATCTCAGTGTTTGCCATTGGTTTCAAGATCTAAAACAGTTATTTTGTTACATGTTTTCTTCGTGGAGTCGATGCAAGAGGGAAAAAGTCGTAAGTGTGTTTGTCCCCCTTTTTGCGTACAATGACCATCGGGTGAAGAGAGTCTGATAGAGATCGTCTGGATGAGTTTTTTTTTTCTAGTTAGATGATTGCCTGAGGTATGTTTGGTCTTTGGTAATGTAATGGGTATTGTGGGTATGGTCGGCATCTTACATGGTGTGTTTGCTGTGAGTGTGATTGATGCTTGTAATAATTCTGGTTTTGTCCTGGTTGTCGGAAAAGAGGGGGTTTGTATGGTTGTATCAACGGTTTGCAACATGTTTGTCCTGCTTGAACGTAAGTTTGATTGAGCTTGATCTCTTCAAGGCAGTTTTTGTCGTGTCTATGTAGGGTGGAATCTCGTACGCTAGAATCGTCAGCTTCGTGATCGATTATCACGGTGCAAGCATGTCGTAGTCGCTTTCGTTGTCTCTTTTTGTATGTCTTAGCCATATTTATGTGAAATATTTTTGTTTGTCTTTTATAGGATTTCGTATCTCTCAGGTGAGATTTGTCTTGTCAATTTAAAAGGTCCCTGCCACGAATCAGTCAGTAGCTGTCTGGTCACTAGGTAGTAGTATAGAACGTCCTGGTCCAGGTTTCAATGTTATAGTTCTGTTACCTTTGTCTTCGTACTGTGTCTGTAAGTAGCAACCAGATAGTGTTAGTGGCATTTTTAGATAGCAATTTCACATGATTTAATATCCTTTCAGCATGAGTTACATAACAAGAAGGATGATAATGGATTTAAGTACGGGAGTAGAGTCAGTTAACATCTTGGTGATAAATTGGTTAATATGGGGCCTCGGGTTTGGCACCATAGAGTAAGTTCAAAGGAAGAAACCGTTACTAGAATGTGGGAATTCGGCGAAGCATTTGTAGAGCACGCAGTTTGGTTCGTTCATCTGGGCACTCTAGCAGTTTAGCTCTTGTGACTGAGTCGTTCACACACTCAATGACATCTCATATGATGGATGGAATGGTATCGTTAATATGAGGTATGAGAACGTAGTGCTCTGCATTAAGCTAACATCATTCATAGGTGATATATACATTTTCAATGATGACATTTGGGTGTTGATGTTAGTGTTATCATCAATACATAGTGATGTTGATGTCATGGTTATGAGGTTTGTCATTCACCTCAGGTAGTTTCCTATGTTATATCACACACTGGGTCTGTAAGTGCGGCGCACTTTACTTTCCGGGGAGGAAGGTGTTCAATGAGCCCATGCTAATGGATATTTCTCATATTGCCTGAAAAGGGTTCTACATGTAATGTGCCCTGCCTGTATAGTCGGTAGGCGTTGTATGAATTATGTTTTTTCAGGCCATATAAGTGTACTTCCGGTGGCCGCGAAGTACTGTACAAACTTGCCATTAACATACGCCTGTAGATGTCTAATCTGCCTTTTGAGTCTATTACCAAGTAGCTTCCTCATTGGCAATAGGGATGGCGTGCCCGCATGTTAAGATACCATTTTCATAGAAGGTGTTACAGACAGGTGCATTTGTTAGCACTAAATACATCACAAGACTATGCTGCATTCACAGGATTTTTCTCTGGATTTCGTCTTCTGACGCTGAGCTATCGAACAAGGCGGCATTGGCTTTGTTGGTCATATGCCTGCCTCTACAATCCATGCGATGGTGCCCGTAAGCCTTGCAGAGAAAAACATTTACGTAAACTTTTGAACGATTTACGTTCTCTGTCTTGTCTGTTTACCATATTTTGCAAGTATAGTTTGGTACCCTGGGTTTTTATCGCACATCTCGTTCAAATGGTGAGAAAAATTTACAGTGAATGCAATGTCTAAATTTCTCAGAGGTAGGCCTGTTTGGTTTTTGCCTACTATAGTTTTTCTCATAGTTGGCCGCTGCTACCCAGTTACTGTCAGTAGCTTCAGTGGCAAAGCACTGTTTGTTGGCCGTGTAATAGGCCGACCCACGTCTTTCCATTTCTTCCACACTTGTGCATTCATTCTCCTGTAAGAACTTAGAAAAAGATGATGGGATAGAAGAAATGATTTTATCTCGAATGATGAGATCTTCTAATCTATCATAACTTTTGTTAATTTTGGCTGCTGACGTCCATTTGCTGAAAACATCTCGGACTAAACAGAGGTAGTCAGAGAACGTTTGAGTTGATTTTGGACTCAATTTACTGAATTGTTCTCTGTAACCTGCCTCGTCTAACATGAATGTGCCATTATCTTAGATTTAATATAATGGTACTCTTTTCTGAGGTCTTTGGGGATGGTTTCAATGACTTTAAGAGGTTCCCCAGATAGACTCCTCATATATAGGAATATTCCATTCAGAAAGTGGAACTTGGTAATGTTCCATTAAAGTCTCAAATTTTGGGTAAAGGCTGCTATGCAGTCACCCGAGGTATAGTTACCTTGATACTTCTTATACTGGTTTTCTTTTTCCAGTCTTTCAGATTTCTTTGACTCTTTATTCATCGCAGTCTCAGTGTCAAGTTGTTTCATTTTCAACTGTAACTCTAGTTCTTCTCTCTTACTCTGAGCTGCTATTTCTGCTTTCTTAAGTTCACTGTCTATCTCAGCTTGCTTTAATGCTGTTTCAATCTCTGCCTGTTTCAAGGCTCTTTCAGCTGCTCTTTCTTCGCGTTCATTGTTTTTCTCTTGTACCAGGAGATATTCAGCGTATTTGTTCTCACTCCATTTGGTTAATTCATCACCTGTAAGATGTAATTTAATACCCATATCGATGAAATCAAACAATGACGACATGATGGAGAAAATACGTCAATGACAATCAACTACACAAAATATGTTATAAATGGTTAGTAGTAAACAATTTACACTTGATTTCACTATACGATGCGTGCCCACTGATGCATACGTAAAGTTAAAGTAAAGAAAAATATACTCAAGTGCCCTTGGATACGGTGAAGAATGGTTGGAAAAACGGGCTAGAAAACTGTAGGGTCGTACTTCGGAACCACTAATGACCTCTACGGCAAGGTTATGGATGGTACGGAAAAACCTGCTTTGTTTTTGGAGAAAAATAAGTTAGCGTCTATTTGTTGGTGTGTGCCTGCAAGTCACTAAGTGTTGATTAGGTTTGGATGGCGTCGAGTAAAATTGTATGTCGTAAGTTTGTCTGTCAACAGTGTTTTTCTCAACAGAAGTTACACTCTTTCCAAAACTCTTTGCGTTCCACAAACTCAATGCACAAAGACAATCTATCTGTATCTGAACACTCAATAACATTGATGACACATCACTTACATCAAGATGACATTCAGTAAGGACATAGACATCAAGTTTACAAGATGGCGACAAGGTCAAAATGGCGACAAAATCACAATGTCGACAAGGTCAAACGGTGACAAGTTTCACAAATCACAAATGTTTTACACGCTTACAGGATCAAACAATATGTACTGTACATTTACTAATGGTTTTACACATATTTAAACAATGTAGTAATGGATCACAATGAGACTTTTACGATCACATTTACATAACTATAACCTTGACAAATTTTACAAGTTCAAGAATTATAGTTTTAAATCGTTAATGACGTATGGTTTAACCAAAGACGAGCAACACACGTCTACATATATTAGGTTCTTAAACAAGGACGAGCAACCACGTCCACACATGTCAGGATCTTAGAATTGGCTCGTTTAGCTAACACGTGTGAGACAGTACAAGTATAACGTGATTCGACGTAAGACTCAACGACACAACGTTCTATGGATTTATTGCCATATTAAATACAGAACGATAATTACAACAATATACAATATATAACTCACGACGCTCACAACCACAATACAGCTCACAAGTCTGACGCTCAAGATGACAGTCGTTCGGTTTTCAACCACAGAGATCCACACAAACGCCTTGCTTTCACCGCACACGTCCTTCCAGTCTCCGGTCCCAGCTCGGTCTGTCGCTAGCGCGCAACTTGCTGACCGCCTCTAGTGGCGTCACGTGGCCTGCGTGCGTCTTGTCGTCAGCCTGACCGCTGGTCGCGTGTCAGGTAACAATCTTGCCAGCCGACAATTCTTGTCCGCCGGGTGTCGTAACGATGTTGCTGCATAGCTATCCCATGTTAAGTTAAGTCCAGTGTTCCTAGAAGTAGCGTGTATGGAATACGTTTGAGTTCAAAGCGAGCAAGCTTAAAAAGAAATTCAAGCAAGCTTTTCGATAAAAAATCGTTATCAAAGAAAAACAATATTTAGCCATTAAAGAGAAATATCACTATCAGAAATAAGTAATCCGCGTTTTTCGATGTATAATAAAATGATTGAGTACAGAGGTATGATTGAGAGGCAGTGTCCATAACTACCCACGTGTTTCTGGAATATCATATTTGTAGAATGCCAGACACGGATTCGAATGTTTAAAACTGACTTGGGCTCCCGGGTCGAACCAGCCTAAAGTGGGAACCGGGAAATATCTGGGGAAGTAAAGGCAGCCGGCCACTGAACACATCACCAACCGAATGCCGATTGGTCTATACAAATATGGGTCTCGCACCATATGCCTAATGTGCCTTAACTGATTCAGAGCGAAACAAAAAGTAGTATTGGACCAAACATGGTGGACGGTCACATGAACAAGTATTATAACGTACATTTCTGTTCGCTGATCATTAAAATTGCGGAAGATACCGCGAAACAAAATAAATAACACGACACTACTTTGGTGATATATCGTCATTCTGTCCAAATGGAAGGTCACATTTGTCGATATATTATTATTTGGCACTGAATTAGTTAAGTTAATGCGTGTAAAGGAAAGGAGTCCTTCATTATAGTACTTAATCGTCTGTGCCGTCGCTATTACTACAAAATAGATTTACTACAGGGTGCATTTGTTATGATTGAAAGGCTTTTGAAAATATTGCCGTTCCAAGTTTTGTATTCACCTTTTATGTTGCCCGAACTCACAGAGGGTGAATACAAAATCTTGGAACGGCAATATTTTCAAAAAACCCCACAGTCATTAAAAATATACCCTATAGCAGTGGTTCCCAAAACATGGCCCGCGGGCCACGTTTGGCCCGCCAGCTGTCAGAAAATGGCACGCGAGGCCTCGTTATTCAATATATTTAAATAATTTCACGGAGCGCCCCGTGACTGTGCGGTAATTTTCTCTGCATCGTTGTTGTTATGCTAAGGTATTATCGAATGCGCCTGTTCAGTTTCGCAACGAAACGTTATGAAGACACTGACTGCCTTTAAAGTTTTAGAATTTTTTTGACGAAAGTTAAGAAATGTAAGAATGATATTGCACAACTTATAATTTTATAACGTTGTGGCTCGCTTAACTACCGAAAATAGTAGACATAGGCCCTCTGCTTGAAAAGCTTGGGAACTACCTCCCTACAGTATACTATAAGTATCGTTAGACTGGCATTCAGCCTTGCTAACTTCATCGGTGTTTACTCAGTGTATGCTAGTTTTGACGATACCACAACTGCATCATCTAACTTAATTTCGCTGCCTCTGTCAAGTTAACAGTGCTTAACACAGCTCGCACTCAGACCCTCACATTAACATCTCAAATAGAAACAGTTGTTAGTTTAATGTTCATGACATTTGGCGGAGTGATGTTGGGAAAGCAGTCTAAGAACCCCTTTTATCGAGACACTGTCGTTCTGTGATAACACGATTTCGATCGTGCTTTTCTCCGTTGAGAAGTCAAATCTCTATCGAAAGTAAAGTGTATCGAAAGTCGTCAACTTGGATGTTGATGGACTCTTCGTGCTCTGGAGTTTACGAAAATAGATACAGGGTGTGTTTTTAATGACTGTTCTTCATCTTCTTCAGCATTCCGAGCCATTGAGGTTCTTTGCTGCAGATACAAGCCGTCTCCATTCGTCTCTCTGGTTGACCTTCTCTTGCCAGTCGCTGATTCCAAGTGCTTGTAGGTCTGTATGTATATTATCTCTCCACCGTCTTCTTGGTCTACCTCGGGGTCTACGGTCATTTATGTCCTGATTGTAAGCGAGTTTTGTTTCCCTATTATCTTCCATTCTTTCCATATGCCCCAGCCATTGCAGTCTATTAGCCTTCATGATACCAGTGATTAGCGGGGACTTAAACATATCATAAATGTCTTTGTTGCTTCTTCTTTTCCACTCTCCACTTTGTGTATCCCTAATGGGCCCAAAGATGCGTCTTAAGACTTTGTTCTCAAAGGTTTGTAACAAGGCTTCGTCTCCTTTAGTTGTACTTCAAGTTTCAGAGCCATACAGCACAACTGGTCTGATCAGTGTTTTGTATATTGTTCAGTGACTGTTCAGTGTTTGAAAATATTGTCGGTGCAGGGTGTGTATTTACCTATTATGTTGCATGAACTATACAGAGGGTGAATGTAAAACTTGGACAGGCAATATTTTTCATACACTGCACAGTCATTAGAAATACACCCTATATTATTGAGCACCCGGTTCCGCAATCAATAATAATCAATCAATCAATCAATCAATCAATCAATCAGGTGCAGTCTCCCCAATGAAGGTTGGCTGCAATGGATCTCCAACACTGTCTGTCTCTCGCCCTGACTGTACATTCTATGAGGCTGATGCTCGTTCATCTCTTAATGTTATCCTCCCAATTGTATCGTCTACCTCTTGCTCGCTTTCCCTCAACCTTAGCCTTCCAGTATGGTTTTTATAAGAGTATCATGTCTTTTAATGTGGCAAAATATTTCACTTGTCTCCTCTTTATTTCGTTCATCAACTCTCTCTTCATTCCCAGTTTTTCTAGGACCTCTGCATTTGATTGTTTTTGTTTCCATGAAATACGACCTATTCGTCTGTATATCCACATCTCCAGGGCCTCTATGCGACTTTCTAGTTGCTTGTTCAACGTCCAGGCTTCCGCGCCATACAGTAACGTTGAATATACGTAGCATTTGACAATTCTCATTTTTAATGCGTTATTAATCTCTCTAGATATTAATACTGATTTCATGCCGCTGAAAGCATTTTTGGTCATCCCTATTCTCTTCTTTATCTCCATATCACTTCTGCCATCATCTGTTATTGTATGTCCAAGATAAGAGAAACTTGTTACTTGTTCTATTATTTGTCCCATTTACTATGATGTTATTGATGACCTTTCCGCAACGAGCCGCTAAATTTTCGACGAGGCCGAGCGGTTTAGGGTGCTCTAACTCATAAACTTCCAGAGCGCTGACGGCGAGATAGCTTAAGTATTTCCTACACACATCAGATTGAACTTCAACATTGACATCTTGTTCAGAAAGCTATGGCAAACTACTGAACGTTAAACTAATTAGAACATCAACTTGGGGTTTGGGATTATAAGATTAAAATTAAACTCGTGGTGTGATGACTTCGGTCACAGGCATGAGGGACAGTTAAGGCTGTTGTGATGCGTGTAAAGAGATACCCTGTACCGCACCTCGGGCGCCAGCAAACTGTTGGTTTTCCAAAACCTAATGCAAATCTCCGGCCATACGTCCTCGCCGTACACGGTGCATACATGAAAAAATGGCATGGTATCACGGAGTTGGTGGCACATAGAGTTTCAGTGACAAGAAACCATTCTGGCACACATTAGCGCACTCCCAAATCACGGATAAATGGCCAATGAAGGAATGTTCTACTAAACTGACACCAGGGTTATAATATCTGCCGAATGTGATTCCTACTAAATGACAGGTCCACTAAACGAACATCCTAATGCATGCAGCTGTTCTCAACTGACCATTTAGTATGTTACCAGCAGATGGTGGGAATAAGATGACATTTAAACTTTGAGACAGTGGAACGTCCTACCGAGAAGGCTAACCCGGTTAACAAACGCGCCAGGAAGTTGGATGTGTCTGCATGAAGGTGCAAATACAGCAACTCTATTGTTAACAACGCAATGACGCGCAAAACTTATTTAAAAAAAAAACAACAACCGGACAAACAACGGAGAAATGGGTGGGGGGGGGGGGGGATGAAATTAAACATAATCAGCATGGAAATTACAAGCTGTGAATATTTCCAGATAAGGCTAACGGTACTGGATCATCATCGTCATGTGCTATGCCGATAAAGCGTGGGGGGGGGGGGGGGGGGGGGGGGGGAGAGAGAACGGTTTCACAGTTTCACTCACACGAACACAAGAGTCCCGGATCAGGCCTGTGGTTTAGACGAATCAAGATATTCTAGTCATCTGTAAAGAATGTAGTCCGCCACGGGTTTCCTTCTTGTCACTGACCATACTGGTCGATGGCCCAAGGCACCTATAAAGAGATCCTCTGCCTACCGTCGTGAAACGGGCACTCCACCTAAGTCTAGGCGTCACTCGTTAGTTAGGGGTACCGTTATCCCGCCAACTGTGGCATACTGGTCGGGGGGGGAGGGGGGAGGGGGTACATCTAGCTCTATGACAATCGTGCGCCCAGTGCGCCCCCCGATTACCCCCCCCCCCCCCCTCTCATCCACCGCCACACACACGCAGACACAGTTTAAAGATTATACATTATGTTTTAACATGTTATTGTCCTTTTGGTAGCTTTGTCTTCTGGCTACCAATATTTGTTGTTTTTTTCTTGTCCACCACCGCAGGTGGTATTAAAATTAGGGTTGAGGTGATTGCGATTCAGCTGATGCCGAAAACGTGTGAAAGCAAAATATGACAAGAAGCTCCACAAAAAAGACAGACGTAAGGTAACGTTCTGATCCCATTCTGTTTTCAACGACCATGTTGTCTTGTCCACAGAACGTCACCATCATCATGTGCCATACCTATAAGCGTGGGTGGTCATGGGTTGCTATCTGACGCGATCGCCAATCTTGGACCAGGTCTGTGTTCCTGTAACCGATTATGTCAGTGGCCAAGCTACCCGGGTATTTATCTCTCTGCCTTCAGTGAACAACATTCTTTGCTGCATGTCCGTTGCTGCCATAATCTTTAGCGCACCAAGTCCTTTCTTACATCTCATAACAACCCCTTGCACGTGAACCCTGAACTACAGGCTTTTGTAGAAAGTGATTCCCAGGTATATCACACTTCTCTCTCTCTCTCTCTCTCTATCTCTCTCTCTCCTCTCTTCTCTCTCTCTCTCTCTCTCTCTCTCTCTCTCTCTCTCTCTCTCTCTCTCTCTCTCTCTCTCTCTCTCTCTCTCTCTCTCTCTCTCTCTCTCTCTCTCTCTCTCTCTCTCTCTCTCTCTCTCTCTCTCTCTCTATTAACATTTTTGCCATTTTAATTAGTCAGCCTTGGCAATCTTAATTAATGAGAGCATCTAAACTTAGACGCCTTATTGGGCTAATGACACCTTCCATCTCTGTACACCAGTTGGCCACTTTGTTTACTGTCCCCTGTAACTATTGCACTATTTGCGTCGCATCTCTCCCCTGCCTATAATCAAGGACATCATTTGCAAATGTCAGTATCCCCCCCCCCCCCCAGTCTCTAGTGCTTCAATACATGCTTGTGAAGACATTGAATAGCACAGGTAAGCATTGCAGATCATTATGGTAATCCCGGAGTAATAATGCCCATCCCCGAGGTCCTTAATAATGCCCTCCCCAGAGGTCCTTGATCCTACGTTGTGAGCAACCCTATGAGAGTGCAGGAAAATTGGTTCAGAACACCAAGGTCCAAGAGAGAGAGAGAGAGAGAGAGAGAGAGAGAGAGAGAGAGAGAGAGAGAGAGAGAGAGAGAGAGAGAGAGAGAGAGAGAGAGAGAGAGACGAACGAACGAACGAAGGAACGAAGAAACGAAGGAACGAACGAACGAGAATCTTTATTTTCAAAGGGTTAAGAATTGGGCACACAGGCCCTTCTGACATTCTGCCCTCAGAGAGAGAGAGAGAGAGAGAGAGAGAGAGGAGAGAGAGAGAGAGAGAGGAGAGAGAGATAGATATCGTCCTTTCCAAAAGCAGAAGAGGAAGAGATGTGTGTATGCAAAGATGCGACATCGCTGCCCAAATAACATTGACAGAGAAACGGAATCTTTGACAGAAGAAGCAATACAAATCTGAGGAAAGGGAATTCACCAGGTTGTGATGACATACCAGTGGAGATAGCCAAGGCATTAAAATGTGAAGATCTGCTGTTTGGTACAAAAGAATAGAAGAAAACAATATAATTTATTATCTTCATGCAAATCATTAAGAAGAGGAACGACAGAAAGCTAGAATTTGAATGACACAAAGCACAGGCAGGATGCAGTCAGGATTCAAGTACCGCATTCTCAACATGAAAAACATCTCTGAGAAATGCAACGTACAATGTAGATCACCATGCCTGTTTCATATACTATAATAAGACTTTCAACTGTGCTCAACATCAGAAATGGTTGAACATTATGAGAGACATGTAGTTTGCAGCACATTTGATTCGCTGAATCAAAAGCACTTCATCATGATTATGAAGCGGGTTACACACGCGCTTCACACGCCAGTGATCCGGGGCTTGTTTCCGGATCCGGTCAGGGATATGCACTACTGACGAGCTCAAACGAGAGCGAAACTCGAGTATAGTGCCTTCCATAATGACGTGGATAGGCCTTAGGCTTATACCGGTGTGCGATCAGCGTTGCCAGTAGGGGTTGTGCTCAATATTTAAATTTCAAATCCCGAAACAACCAAATAATCAATTTGATTATTGCTCACTGGATTTTAGGAGGCCTGGTGTTCCTTGCCAGTGAGAAGTCCTGATCGTAACCCCCCGGGGTAAAACAAACGCGCCAGGAAGTTGGATGGTTGCTGAAGGTGCAAATACAGAAAACTCTATGTTAACAACGCAATGACGCGAAAAACTTTTTTAAAAAAAAAAAACAACAACCGGACAAACAACGGAGAAATGGGTGGGGGGGGGGGGGATGAATTAAACATAATCAGCATGGGAAATTACAAGCTGTGAATATTTCCAGATAAGGCTAACGGTACTGATCATCATCGTCATGTGCCATGCACGATAAAGCGTGGGGGGGGGGGGGGGAAGAGAGAACGGTTCACAGTTTCACACGAACACAAGAGTCCGGATCAGGCCTGTGGTTTAGACGAATCAAGATATTCTAGTCATCTGTAAAGAATGTAGTCCGCCACGGGTTTCCTTCTTGTCACTGACCCATACTGGTCGATGGCCCAAGGCACCTATAAAGAGATCCTCTGCTACCGTCGTGAAACGGGCACTCCACCTAAGTCTAGGCGTCACTCGTTAGTTAGGGGTACCTTATCCGCCATCTGTGGCATACTGGTCGGGGGGGGGGGGAGGGGTACATCTAGCTCTATGACAAGTGCGCCCCTGATTAACCCCCCCCCCCCCCCTATTAATAACCCCCCCCCCCCCCCCCCCCCCCTCTCATCCACCGCCACACACGCAGACACAGTTTAAAGATTATACATTATGTTTAACATGTTATTGTCCTTTTGGTAGCTTTGTCTTCTGGCTACCAATATTTGTTGTTTTTTTCTTGTCCACCACCGCAGGTGGTATTAAAATTAGGGTTGAGGTGATTGCGATTCAGCTGATGCCGAAAACGTGTGAAAGCAAAATATGACAAGAAGCTCCACAAAAAAGACAGACGTAAGGTAACGTTCTGATCCCATTCTGTTTTCAACGACCATGTTGTCTTGTCCACAGAACGTCACCATCATCATGTGCCATACCTATAAGCGTGGGTGGTCATGGGTTGCTATCTGACGCGATCGCCAATCTTGGACCAGGTCTGTGTTCCTGTACCGATTATGTCAGTGGCCAAGCTACCCGGGTATTTATCTCTCTGCCTTCAGTGAACAACATTCTTTGCTGCATGTCCGTTGCTGCCATAATCTTTAGCGCACCAAGTCCTTTCTTACATCTCATAACAACCCCTTGCACGTGAACCCTGAACTACAGGCTTTTGTAGAAAGTGATTCCCAGGTATATCACACTTCTCTCTCTCTCTCTCTCTCTCTCTCTCTCTCTCTCTCTCTCTCTCTCTCTCTCTCTCTCTCTCTCTCTCTCTCTCTCTCTCTTTCTCTCTCTCTCTCTCTCTCTCTCTCTCTCTCTCTCTCTCTCTCTCTCTCTCTCTCTCTCTCTCTATTAACATTTTTGCCATTTTAATTAGTCAGCCTTGGCAATCTTAATTAATGAGAGCATCTAAACTTAGACGCCTTATTTGGGCTAATGACACCTTCCATCTCTGTACACCAGTTGGCCACTTTGTTTACTGTCCCCTGTAACTATTGCACTATTTGCGTCGCATCTCTCCCCTGCCTATAATCAAGGACATCATTTGCAAATGTCAGTATCCCCCCCCCCCCCCCAGTCTCTAGTGCTTCAATACATGCTTGTGAAGACATTGAATAGCACAGGTAAGATTGCAGATCATTATGGTAATCCCGGAGTAATAATGCCCACCCCCGAGGTCCTTAATAATGCCCTCCCCCGAGGTCCTTGATCCTACGTTGTGAGCAACCCTATGAGAGTGCAGGAAAATTGGTTCAGAACACCAAGGTCCAAGAGAGAGAGAGAGAGAGAGAGAGAGAGAGAGAGAGAGAGAGAGAGAGAGAGAGAGAGAGAGAGAGAGAGAGAGAGAGAGAGAGAGAGAGACGAACGAACGAACGAAGGAACGAAGAAACGAAGGAACGAACGAACGAGAATCTTTATTTTCAAAGGGTTAAGAATTGGGCACACAGGCCCTTCTGACATTCTGCCCTCAGAGAGAGAGAGAGAGAGAGAGAGAGAGAGAGAGAGAGAGAGAGAGAGAGAGAGAGAGAGATCGTCCTTTCCAAAAGCAGAAGAGGAAGAGATGTGTGTATGCAAAGATGTGACATCGCTGCCCAAATAACATTGACAGAGAAACGGAATCTTTGACAGAAGAAGCAATACAAATCTGAGGAAAGGGAATTCACCAGGTTGTGATGACATACCAATGGAGATAGCCAAGGCATTAAAATGTGAAGATCTGCTGTTTGGTACAAAAGAATAGAAGAAAACAATATAATTTATTATCTTCATGCAAATCATTAAGAAGAGGAACGACAGAAAGCTAGAATTTGAATGACACAAAGCACAGGCAGGATGCGGTCAGGATTCAAGTACCGCATTCTCAACATGAAAAACATCTCTGAGAAATGCAACGTACAATGTAGATCACCATGCCTGTTTCATATACTATAATAAGACTTTCAACTGTGCTCAACATCAGAAATGGTTGAACATTATGAGAGACATGTAGTTTGCAGCACATTTGATTCGCTGAATCAAAAGCACTTCATCATGATTATGAAGCGGGTTACACACGCGCTTCACACGCCAGTGATCCGGGGCTTGTTTCCGGATCCGGTCAGGGATATGCACTACTGACGAGCTCAAACGAGAGCGAAACTCGAGTATAGTGCTTCCATAATGACGTGGATAGGCCTTAGGCTTATACCGGGGTGCGATCAGCGTTGCCAGTAGTGGGTTGTGCTCAATATTTAAATTTCAAATCCCGAAACAACCAAATAATCAATTTGATTATTGCTCACTGGATTTTAGGAGGCCTGGTGTTCCTTGCCAGTGAGAAGTCCTGATCGTTCGGGTCCACATCGATTGACGGACGTCAGTCGCGGCGATTGGGCAATCTTGAGCATAGCCTACGATGGGTAGCGTTGTGGTATTCTGGTATGATAATTTGGCGTGTCCAGCGTGTGCCGCGTGGTTACACACCCGCTTCACACGCCAGTTATCCGGGGCTTGTTTCCGGATCCGTCAGGGATATGCACTACTGACGAGCTCAAACGAGAGCGAAACTCGAGTATAGTGCTTCCATATTGACGTGGATAGGCCTTAGGCCTATACCGGGGTGCGATCAGCGTTGCCAGTAGTGGGTTGTGCTCAATATTTGAATAACAAGCAGCCGTCAGAAACATAAAATTGGCATGAAATGGAAAAGGGAATAAGCTGGAGCTACATTTCTTTTAGTTAGTTATCTGTTGGGCTATCATTCTTGCATCCAGGACATCTCCATAAGTGCTCAGATCCCCCCCCCCCCCCCCCCCCCCCCCCCAACATATTCATCAGCGTCTGGTGGCTAATGTGCTAGTTCTGTGTTGGGTGACAAGACCCCATCCTTCTTCCAATATGCCTCTTGTGTCTGGACGTGCCAATTCTTGCATTTGTTTTCATACCTGTTGTAGCATGATGTCTTCAGACGTTCGCATCCCCAGTCCATTTTCATTTCTCAATACTCAGTAGTTAACCACGTAAGCCGTCTTGATACCCTAACTAAAAATAGAATCATAGATTCTAGATCGAGAGAGAGTAGATGAATGGTGGGGTCTCAATTTGATTGGGTAACCCTTGGGCTGGTAACGCTCCTTAATACACAATTAGCCCGCCAGTCGAAGCCTTGATTCCATCCCGTAAGGACATGTTCTTCTTCTTCTTCTTCTTCTGCGATCATCCGGAGTTGTTTTTTTTTTTCGGATGTGATTGCGTTGTGCCTGTTTACAGCAGAGCTGCGTTCTTGCGCCGTTAGGCCGACACATCCGACTTCTGCGGGCATTTGTTGACCGGGTTAACCTTCCCGGGGGTTTCTTAGGACGTTTGACTCACTGTTGTGGTGTTCTCCCCCATCCCAGCTGGCCCATATAGAACAGCCAAAGATCCTGGTCAGCCCTCAAGGGAAGGCAGGGGCAGACCATGTCATTCCCCGCCATCCAAGGAGGCTTCCATACTTGCAGAGCCGATACATAGCGCTCTGGTACTGGGCTCACCCAAGGAATCGTCACGTCCTGCACATGGCTGCTTAGCCTCACTTCCGTATATTGGGCCTTCCGTTCACCATAGGCTGTTCTTCCGGAAACCAGAAGTATGCAGTCTGCAGATGACATCCACACAGTGAGCTTTCGATTCGGACTTTCCATGTAATGGATTTGCTAGCCAAGCAATATTCCATTTCGTGCCACTAGGACACTTTTCCACCTTTTATGAAGCCCACACAGCGAGCTTTCGATTTGGACTTTCCACATAATGGATTTGCTATCCAAGCAATATTCCATTTCATGCCTCTGGGTCTTCATGCACCTTTAAATGTCAACCTGAATGTAGTTAAAGTAAGCTGCGGTCAACTTGAGCTTGTTGACATCTCCATAGAGCTTGTCCTCAAATGAAGCAGGTGTGGGCCAAAATATCTTTCTCTGTTCTGCATACGTTGGGAAATCCTGCAGCAAGTGTTTTGCTGTCATTTTTCCAGTTCTACAATTACATTCATCGGTATCTCCTATCTTTAGTTTATTGAACAAGTGGTATTTCAGCCTGTTATGTCCTGTGCGGAGTCTGAAGATTGCTACTTGTTCTCTTCGGTCGAGTTTGTAATATGCATCATCCTTCTGGTGGCCTGGATGCTCTGATTCCCATTTGGTTCTATAAGTGCTTTTTATCAACCTCTTTGCCTCATTATAGGTTATGTCTAGTGTCAGGCTGTGGTAGTCGTCCGCCCTCTTTTGCCAGTCTGTCAGCCTCTTCATTTCCAGGTATACTGCAATGTGATGGGATCCACTGTATTACAACTTTTTTGGATTTCTGGCATAGACCATGGAGTGCTGCTCTTAGGTCAGCTAGTTCTGTGCTGTTTTGCTCTTCAGTATTGAGACAGCTGACTTTGCATCTGTAAAGATAGCTATTTGCGTGTCTTTATTTTCCTCCATCAAAGCATTTCTGCTGCAGTTTTCAGAGCCTCTACCTCCGCTTTGAAGTTACTTGAAAACTTTCCAGTTGCCACTGAATGTGTTTTTTTCACTCCATTTTTTAAATTTAGGAGAATTCCTCCTCCTCCATTCTCTACTGAATTTTTGGCTGATCCATCTGTATATGCATGGGTCCAATTGCTGCTTGGGTAATGTTCTTTTATGTAGTTTAGGGTTATTTCTCTTCTTTCTGTTCCATGCTGAGTGTTCTTTTTCTCAATACCAGGAATGTTTTCTATCATCTCAGGCAGTTGCTGCTGTCTCCAAGCTGGGAACTTGTCTGCATTGTAAATGGGTTTGACTGTTGATATGTTAAGTATGGGATCTGCCCTAATCTTTCGTTTTGCAGTTTCTACAAAGTTGCTACGCTTCAGTCTTCCCTTTCCAAAACCACTAAACCTTTTATACATAGGGTGGTCTGTCAATCTTCTAAATTTTTCAGCTTGTTGCTGGGCTCTGCTATCTCTTCTATCCTGCATTGGTTGTAAACAAGTTATATTTTCTAATTCATTAATAGGCGTTGTCTTCAGGCTTCCAGTTATGATTCGCATTCCTTGGTTTTGGACTCTACTTATTTTGTTAAAGTTTGACTTAGCTGCTGTTGCCCAAGCTGCAATGCCATATTCCAGTGCTGGCCTCACCCGTCCAGTATATAACTTAAGAACTTTCTCATCTGCTCCCCACGTTGTACCAGCAAGCTTTTTCATGATTGCCATTCTTTGCCTTGCTCTTGTTCGATTTTTCTCAACCTGTGTCTTCCATGTCAGGCGACGATCAAAGGTGACTCCTAGATAGTTTGGATTTTCTTCATGGCGCAATATTTTTCCATTCAATACCAGCTTAGGTTGCTGAGTTTTAGTTGAGAGGGAGAACACTGTGCATGTTGTTTTCTCCTCACTTATCTTCACTAGCCATGATTTTGACCAGTCCTCTAGCGCTAATAGGGCTTGCTGTATTTTGCTGTTAGCTGTACTAATATATTCTTCAGATGTCCATATGGCTAGGTCATCTGCAAAGGATGATGTGTGTACTCTGGCTGGAAAATTTTCCGTGATGTCGTTTATATATGCTAGGAATAATGTTGGTGAAAGAACTCCTCCTTGGGGGACACCTTGCTCCAACAGCATCATTTTGCTGGTTTGTCCTTGTACTTTTGTCCTGGCAGTTCTGTTCTCAAGGTAGTGGCTGATCCATTTGTACATTTTCCCACAGACATGCATTTTTTGCTAGTTTTACTTTCAGTCCTTCCTTCCATACTTTATCAAATGCTTTTTCTAAATCTATCCAGACCGCTAGTGTGTGCTTTTTCTCTTGGAAGGCATCCTCTATTTCCTGAGCTATATAGGTTATTTGATCTTCAGTGGATCTGTACTTTCTGAATCCTGCTTGGTGAGGTGTTAAGAGTTGGTTTTCTTCCAGATGCCATGTTAGCCTGCCATTGATAATGCGTTCCATTAATTTTCCTACACAGCTAAGTAAGACTGATAGGTCGATAGCCATTTGGTTCTTCCAGGTCTTTTCCTTTCTTTGGGACTGGTATTAGTATAGCTTCCTTCCATGCCTGATGGGACTATTCCCCTCTTCCAGCTGTAATTTAGGACTGCTAGTAGTTTCTTTTTTGCCTTAGTGCCTAGTCCTATTAGCATTTCATTTGTGATTCCATCCTTTCCTGGTGATGTCTTCTTTTTTAGGGTATTCATTGCCTGTTCCATTTCTTCCATTGTTAGATTTGCCATCATATATTCTGCTGCTGTCTCTGTATATCTATGATGTATCTGTTTATCTTTGATTGCATTCTTCTGTTCGGCTGTAATATCAATGTGGTTTGCACTGGCATAGTGTTCCATTAGTGCATTTGCAGCCTTTTTTCCTGTAAGCAAGGCATTTCCTTGTTTAATTGTTATTTGTTTGTTTCTAGGTCCTTCATTGTTCATGGCTTTCACTAGTTTCCATAGTTTGTTTCCATCCCTGTCAAAATTCAGGTTTTCTGTTTTTTTCCTCCAACAATCTCTTGTTGTTTGATTTACTGTTCTTTTATATTTTGCTGAGATGGCTTTGAGAGAGATGTTCGCTTCAGTTGTTTGTTCTCTCTCTGCGGTCTTCCTAGCATCTTCAACTTTGTCCTCCAAAATTTGTAGTTCTTCAGTCCAGTATGGTTTGTAATTTTTCCTCGCTCCTCTTGGAATAGACTCAGTGGCCGCCTGTATTATTGCTCTGTTTAGACTTTCCACCATTTGCTTCATGTTGCCATATCGTGTATTTATGTTTTCACAATATTTGTCTGTTAGTATGGCAAATCTGTCCCAATCTGCTCGTTTGTAATTCCAACGGGGCAAAGGCTTTTGCTCCTGTGGAACATACTCCATATTTATTACAAGCTTGATTGGTCTGTGGTCACTACCTGCTAATTGGTCAAGCACATGGCGATCGATTTTGTGGAGGATGTCTCCTGTGCAGAAAGCTAAGTCTGGAGTAGAAGTGGTAATCCATCTTCTGGAGTAAAAGCTCGGTGTGTCATCCGCTTTGTTGAGTAGATGGAGATTTGAGTCTATTTCCCAGTCCTCCACTTCATCTCCTCTTTTGTCAGTATCTGGGTATCCCCATCTTTCTGAACGGCTATTAAAGTCTCCGACAACAATGCAATTTGTGTCAGTTATTTCCATGTTTGAGAGTGTAAGATCCTTATCTGCCGGGCTATACAGATTGTAAATTCTTATTTTCACGTCCTTTATCATTATATCAACACCTATAATTTCCGTTTGGTTGTCAGAGATCACAGATACTTCGCTGCAAGGTATTGTATTTCGTGTAAGTATTACAACTCCTCCTTTGTGTCCTTCGCGGTCGAAACGTGTGGCCTGATATCCCTTGACTGAAAATGTGCGATTGGCGTTGAGGTGTGTCTCTTGAATGCATGCCACATCTATTCTATCTTTATGAAGACGCTGTGTTAGGGAGGCTTTCTTGTTATAAACTCCTTCTGCATTCCATTGTAGTATGTTGAGTGTCCGGGGTGTTTGGTCAATAACTCTTAACCTACTCCTCTGTGCCTTGACTCCACAGCACAGGGGAAGGTGACCACCAGTAGTCATGGGTGGACCCCCTCGAGGCAGGGGGCCCGGCACTATCACCGCCTGATGGGACTTCACGGGATTAGCACCATAACGATTTAATTTTCATCTGTGGCATCATGAAATGATAAAGTTACGTTGCACTTCTTTGTCAAGCCTGTGGCTCAGTACATCCGATTTCGACAAGCATTTGTTCGGGATGCTTTCCCTAGCCTTTGACTGTCCCCAGTCTACCTACAAGGCAGCAGGTTTGTGCGTCACTTCGTCTGGTCCCTCTCCCTTGACCTGTCCGACATGGGTGACCCTACCAGTAGCTGTGCTACCGCCGGCATAGCTCTTGGGGTCATTGGAACGCTCAAGCCCCTCTACCTCGTCAAGGTGGACGCACGGCAGAGGGGAGGACATGTTCAAGATGCAGTGGTAAAATTTGCCCAAAAGCATTCTTTAGGATGTGGTCATCTGCACTCCAGGTACCTAAATCATTTAATATGTTATGTGTAAACCTGATGAAGTGTGAGAGAGAGAGAGACGAATGGCCGAGTATTTTCTTGAGAAAATGTAAAAAGAAGACAGGACTTCGGTACAGTGACTCTAAAACTGCCGCTCAAACCCTGTCATGTCTACCGCAGTGAAACATTCTTACCATGTCTATTGTCTGTCTGATTTGATGATTTGCATATGCTTATGACTGTAAACCACGCTCAATGCATATGGCAAAACCTTTGTGCGCTCTGAACATTCGTTGAGTGCCTATCATGACCATTCTTAACCAAACTGTACCTTGCTCTTGAGAGTTACCTTTGGCAGCTTTGTTTCAGAATGTGTGATGCTATATACTGCATGTAATTTCTCCCTTATAATGGCTGAGAATGTTTGAGTGAATGAGATGGTAATTATATAATTAACTTCTCATATTTGTAAAAGTAAAGACACTTATTATATCCATGTTTGCAGGACTGCATTGCACTTTAGAAATTACAAAGTCCATGTAATGTCTAGTGACAGTATTACGATCAGGAAAATTGTCAAAAGCACTCATAAAGAGTTGCCTGGGATGCAATTTCTCTTTGACGTTATGCACTGGTCCTTTGCAACAATAGTTTAGGTTTATATGAGCTACATTCCAATGAGGAGCAATATGTGGCATAACCTACAGTGTCTGTCAGCTGAATACATGGGAAGGCTCATGCTATTTGCAGGGAAAATTCATGTTTTCTTTCATTATGTGTATTCCACATGTGAAGGCAATTCTGGTGCATGATTTCTGCCATACAATGCCTACTTCTTGGTGCTTAATCACACTGTCTGTTCTCATGGTACACCGGTCCCTGTGATCTACTCATTGTGAGAATTTACAAGATAATTGTGTGAAGCTGCCTCTGATTAGGAGTATGTGCCTATGACTTCACGGTTTTGGGGATGAACCTGGAGAAAGGATATCACCCCAAACCCACAATTAAAATTGCACTTCATCATCAGTGAGAGGCGGGTGTTCAAATATCACACTCCTTTTCCCCTCCCATTCCTCTCTGAATCTGTGATAGTACTGTATAACTGTGACAATGGTTCAATAGATGTAAAACACATGTTGTGCCTTTGTTTATTAACAGAGAATGAGGAAGATGGGGGAGGCCTTTCAATTACCAGGACAACTCCAGGGAAGTCCTGAGCTCTAGTCTTCAACTCCAGCTGGAAAATAAGACTCCATAATGTACCACATGAACAACAGGTTGCAAATGGTCAGCCTGAATCCACTAATTCTGGCCTATACAGATGGCACTGAAGAAAAGTCTTGATTAAAAGCCTAAAACAGGGATACTCTCCAATTTTGTAAAAGCCCCAGGCTATGTCTTCAAGATAAATTCAAGAAGAAACCTTAAGAGGAGAGATTACCTGGTTTTCAGAATGTCACTACTGGCTAAGAGTGGACATTAAAGGTGCACTTGGAGCAGACCATATCACAGCTTATTATTAATATTGGCTGAAAGCTAAAGGAGCAGAAGTTAATACATAGAGCAAATTCTCAAAAATGGATTAGTGATAATTAAGTGTGGTGATTTAGTTACATCAGAACCTTTTGTGGGAGATGGACTGACAGAGAAGAATGATGGGACATAATAATTTTTCGATCTTCATCTACTGAAAAGTAAAACTAATCCCAAACTATCAACTTTGCGAACAGTCTACTCACCCTTCGGAAGGACATGTTTGTCACTTGCTTCGGACTAGTCAAAGTGGGGAATAGCCTGAACTGGAAACACATTCTGGGGAAACTGCAACCTGAGCTGTCCAACACCATCATAGGTGCTAAAAGGATTAAACAGACCAGTGGAGCAGAAGGTCTCTATACTTGTGCCCGGCTATAGGTTATCATGTGTTTTCCTCATTTGACGGTTGGAAAAGTGATAGCATGATTACAGTGTTGTGGTGTAGGATAACCTATGGTGTAGAGATGTGAAGGAGGAGGGTTTGTTTTAGATTAATGTTTCTGTGGGGATATTGAGTGAGGTGTTTGGGTTTTCATAGATAATGTCACTATAATTTGCATATAAACATATTTGAGATGTAAATTGTTGGCAGAAAATGAAGCCTGAGTCTTCACTTGACCTCATCAGACATTAATAAAAGATTAGTTGTAAGAGAACAGTTTTGAGATATATGTCCCTGTGGTTGTCTTGTCCAACTGTTGTCAAGCATCTTCATGGTGACTGTTACTCTACTGTTGTTGTTGGTTACAGAGATTGTGAAAGTCTGTGTGGGTGTTGTCAAGTATCTTTCATGATGTATGACTTGTCTAACCTGTTGGTGTGATCATTCCTTTGTGAAGGTTTGTCCAACTGTTGTCCAGATCTTCCCATGTTGTCTTGTTCAACCAGTGTAAAATACAGTTGTTGTTATGTTCACTACAATGGTACAATTGTCAATGTGATCATTTGTCCAAGTGTCTTGTGTCACTTGAAATAAATAATTAGAGATCAAACATGAGGTTGGCGACCAGAGCACAGTCAGCTGGAAGATGAGAGAACTGCTTTCATTGGTTACTGTGGCTAACTGCCAAGATCTCTAAATATGGCCTAGAAGAGAAATCATCTATAAATAATTCTGTGTAGAACTTAACTTAGGTCTAATTTCTCACAGTGGGGGTACTCGATGAGCCAAAATTCTGAATGGTTTCTCTACAAGGGTTATGCGAGAATAAATATCAATACCTCTAGACATCACTTGCTGTTAATAACCTGTATCTTTTATAGAGAGATATACTTTATAGAACTTCACTCATTGGAACTTCTGTAATTCTCTATAAACCCACAAAAAAACCTCACACCTGTTCAACATATATGTATAAATTGCAATGGGAAATGGGAAAAAATGAACTTTGTGCCAATTCCGACCCATTCATAATTGGTGGAAATCAGATTCATGATTTTATATATACAGACGATTCGGCGCTTCTCTCAAACAGCGCCAATGGATTATTGATTCAACAGTTGATTCTGTCTGTAAAATGGAGATCAAAATCATTTTTTCTGAGCATTAAAAAATGCCTCAGACAAACCTATCTGTCAATCAAACATTAAAATCATCAATGAAAAAGCTGAAAATGTCGAACTGTGAATACATTAGGTCCGTAATGTACAATGAAGACTTCAAATAAAGTCAGAAGGTAACTGGCCATAGCAATACGGAAGTTAAACAGCATTAAAAGCTGTGGCATAAACACTAGTGAACAAATGACAGTAAAATGTATGAAAACATGCAGCTTTCCTAAGGCAGCAAACAGAAGTGAATCATGGGCCATTTATGCAACGACCGAAGAAGACCTTTTGAACTTAAATGTTACAGAACTATTCAAATAATATTCTATTTCAAGAAGAAGAAAAATATTTCTAACCAGATCAAAAATGAAAGCAAACTGGCCCATAAGCATCACTCAGCATCACGACTAGAAACTAAGGTGGTTTGGCCATATAATTCTTCACTGGGTTTAGAGAGAAAAGTAATGGAGGGGGTGGTTTATGGAAGAATATTCAGAGGTAGACGAACACGAAGATGAACATAGGACATTAAAGACGTGGGCATGAACATGCATCAGATGGGAGAACTGTATATAGATTGAGGGTCTTTTCTACAGATGAGTATTACATTTTGCACAAGAGATTGACTGGAAGACAACGTTGGAGGTTGATGCACAACATCAAGTGATTGACTGGAAAACAACGTTATTGATTGGTGGACAACATCAAGAGATTGACTGGAATACAACGTTTAAGACTGGTGGACAACATCAAGAGATTGACTGAAGACAACGTTGACGGTTGGTGGACAACATCAAGAGATTGACTGGAAAACAACGTTATAGACTGGTGGACAACATCAAGAGATTGACAGGAAGACAACGTTGACGGTTGATGGACAACATCAAGATATTGACTAGAAGACAACGTTGACGGTTGATGGACAGTTATCAGTCAGTTATCAGTTATCAGTTGGGGTATCTTCATTGCACTCCGGACATGTCCATAGGTGCTCAGATCCTCCCCCCAGCATATGTATCAGCGTCCGGTGGCTAATAATGCCAGTTCTGTGTTGGTTGACGAGGCGCCTCGTTTTCCCGATGTACCTCTCGCGTCTGGCTGTGCCGACTCTTACTCCCAGGTCTTTCATCCTGGAAAGCGATGTGGAATCACTAACGTCAAAGTCCTCTGTTCTCGCCATATCTTTGAAGACGTTAATAACATCGGCACGATCCATGGGCTGGCCATCTACAGGGGGTGCAGAGCCAGCCAGTTTGTCAGCTCGTTCATTTCCCTCGACTCCCGCATGTCCCGGGACGAAGATGAAGGTGACTTTACGGACAACAGACTTCCGCAGCGACTCAGTCCACTGTCTATGTACAGATCCAGCTTCGACCTTCTGAATCATGCTCATTGAATCACTTAGTACACACACGTTGGAATAATGCTGTGATTCCAGCCATATGAAAGCCTGTGTAATTGCCATCACCCCCATCGTCATGCTGCTCGTGGTCATAGAGTGGGCACCACTGGATTCTTGAACGGTTCGACCCGCTGAACGGGCTGTAAATGCCCACGCACTTCTCTGCTGCTTTACAACAGATCCATCTGTATAGCACTTCGGGGCTATCTGAGTGTTCATAGATGAGCGCGTTAACCTCTGCATTGACAGCGGCAAGGTTCTGCTCTCTGCACCGTCTGTCGAGTGTGATAATGCAGGAAAAAGTGCACTTAAAATCTGGAGGCACCGGCACCCATTCCTTGCCGGGGTTGATACTGGTAAGACTGCAGACCTGTCTGACGACATCTTCCGCCCGACCCATCCATGATTTGTCCCTCTTTAGCCTGTCACCCTTTTCTCTGAATATAGCGTCATGCTGAGGGTGCTGGTCATCTGCACTTATTTTTAAGTATGCACGAGCTCTCCAGATCTTGATCCTGTGTTCCATTGTCGGGAAATCAAGGAGGTAGCTCATTGCTACGCAGCTGGTGTCTCTCGTGCAGCACAAAATGATGCGGGTTGATGGCCAACATCAAGATATTGACTGGAAGACAATGTTGACGGTTGATGGACAACATCAAGATATTGACTGGAAGACAACGTTGACGGTTGAAGGACAACATCAAGATATTAACTGGAAGACAACGTTATAGATTGGTGGACAACATCAAGAGATTTACTGGAAGACAACGTTATAAATTGGTGGACAACATCAAGATATTGACTGGAAGACAACGTTATAGATTGGTGGACAACATCAAGAGATGTTAATATTGACTGGAAGACAACGTTATAGATTGGTGGACAACATCAAGAGACGTTAATGGACAACATCAAGAGATTGACTGGAAAACAACGTTATAGATTGGTGGACAACATCAAGAGATCGACTGGAAGACAACGATTAAGGCTGGTGGACAACATCACGAGATTGACTGGAAGACGTTATAAATTGGTGGACAATATCAAGAGATTGTCTGGAAGGCAACGTTCAAGGTTGGTGGACAACATCAAGAGATTGACTCAAAGACAACGTTACAGATTGGTGGACAACATCAAGAGATTGACTGGAAGATAACGTTTAAGATTGGTGGACAACATCAAGAGATTGACTGGAAGACAACGCTTAAGGCTGGTGGACAACATCACGAGATTGACTGGAAGATATCGTCGTAGGCTGGTGGACAACATCAAGAGATTGACTCAAAGACAACGTTGAAGATTTGTGGACAACATCAAGAGATTGACTGGAAGACAACGTTGAAGGCTGGTGGACAACACCACGAGATTGACTGGAAGATATCGTCGTAGGCTGGTGGACAACATCAAGAGATTGACTGGAAGCCAACGTTGAAGGTTTGTGGACAAAATCAAGAGACTGACTTGAAGGCAACGTTATAGATTTGTGGACAACTTCAAGAGATTGACTGGAAGACAACGTTTAAGATTGGTGGACAACATCAAGAGATTGACTGGAAGACAACGTTGAAGGCTGGTGGACAACACCACGAGATTGACTGGAAGATATCGTCGTAGGCTGGTGGACAACATCAAGAGATTGTCTCGAAGACATCGTTGAAGATTTGTGGACAACATCAAGAGATTGACTGGAAGACAACGTTGAAGGTTTGTGGAAAAAATCAAGAGACTGACTGGAAGGCAGCGTTATAGATTCGTGGACAACATCAAGAGATTGACTGGAAGACAACATTGAAGGTTGGCGGACAGAATCAAGAGACTGACGGGAAGACATCGTTGTAGGCTGGTGGACAACAACAAGAGACTGACAGGAAGACAACGTTGACGGCTGGTGGACAACATCAAGAGATTGGCTGGAAGACAACGTTGAAGGTTGGCGGACAACATCAAGAGATTGACTGGAAGATAACGTTTAAGATTGGTGGACAACATCAAGAGATTGATTGGAAGACAACGTTTTAGGCTGGTGGACAACATCACGATTGATTGACTGGAAGACGTTATAAATTGGTGGACAACATCAAGAGATTGTCTGGAAGGCAACGTTCAAGGTTGGTGGACAACATCAAGAGATTAACTGGAAGATATCGTCGTAGGCTGGTGGACAACATCAAGAGATTGACTCGAAGACAACGTTACAGATTGGTGGACAACATTGTCAGAGTCTTGCATAACACAAGACAAGTAGCTCGTTTTCTGGCAAGTGTGGAGTAATATCAAACTATCAAATCACACGAAGTGAATATCCGAAAGTATTATTCACACGCTTTATTGACGCGCTGCATTCATTATCGCACAAACATCGCGCACTGACAATCTATAGCAATCATTTCAACATGAACAAGATCACTACAATACATAATAATACATGCAAGCAATAAACATCTCACTTACAGTTAAACTATACAAGCATTCGACTCAGTCTTCCCACTGTCGTACAGGCTAGCTCTCAAGGCAGATTCAAACTCAACTCGCATTCCCTTGCGACCTGTCCGTTCAACGATCTAAGCCCGTCTGCCAGTTCTGGCGTCTTACACGCTTACACGCTCACGTCAGCTGGTGTCCCCTGCACGGTTCACGGGGTGAACTCAATTGCTGTGCGTGGCTACCTATCCGGGCGTCGGTAACGACGCCGCGTTCTCTCTGCCGTGTTTAACATTACTCAGGGTTGCGTGTTGTTATGGTGTCTGGCGTTGGTACAGACAACGCGTCGCAACCTCGGATGTGAGACCTTGACACTCTCCACACCCCTTTTCCATGAAAGGATTTCCTTACATGTATAATATATCTCTAGGTGTTCTTAAACATGTCAAAGTCGAACATTATACATTAACAATTATCATAAATATATACAGGTGAATAGTCAACAATATGTATACACCACTTATGTTGCACTATGAAGTACAACAGTCAAGTACAATCTATTTAATGGGCATTACCTCGCTGTGACCCAGCTAGTCCGGTAGGTATCGGCTAAACTGGCCCCTACCTCACAACCAAGAACAAAAATACTAAAATAATCAGGTCAAGCCGTGAGCATCTCCCTCTGAGATGACTCCTCCATCAGACCTCTATTTAGAGTTTCTAATGAAGGTCAACAGTTTTGGCAATATACTGTCCATATCTAAACGATGTTACATTGACATGTTATTTATCAAGCACACATGTTAATGGTTACAATACATATTTACATATCACCAACAATTTAGAATAATGTCCCCTGGTTATTATACAGAAAATTTAGGAACAATAATTTATCGTCGTTTACAAGACATAAATTACAATTGCAAACTCATTTCTTAGTGTCATAATTTGATCCTTATTGACAAATGTGCACAAAAAGTCACGTTTGTAAAGAAGCAATCAAGTTATGATGCTGAGATTACATCCTATACAAATCAACATATACAATTCCGTATATGGGAATATTTTAAATCACATTTTAATACAACGTCATACATTTATATACTTTTAATAATATGCAAAAACTCGGAAGTATACAGCTGTACTATTACATGTGTTGTGATGTCATTCAAACAAAGCTGGTCCGTTCTGGATGGATCTTCTATAAACGGAGTAGTAGTTGTTACTATCAGCTGTTGGATCATCTCTTCCGCCTTCTGCTCGGATTGTACTGTCGCAGTCATCTTTCGTACCTTGTTAAAACGTCTTGGGCACCTCGGTCTGGATACTTTAGGATTACCTCACGTTTTAGTGGCTTGGTAACTTCTTGGATCCTCTAGTGTTGTCCCGTGACACTTCTCCGTAGTGTCTGGTTGTTATAATATTTATTTACAATAATAATTACATTCTTTCTCATATCTCACAGTTATACAACACATTAGTTTACATAATACTGATTTCATTCTTTCACATATCTCACAATTATATACGCATTCATTCGCATGATAATAATAAGAATCACAATATGTACATAAATTATATACATTGGGAGATACAATCTTCCCCATCACAATGGTGTACCCAGCGTTACTGACACATTGTCACAATTGGCTGTGGTACTGAGCACTATCTACGTTGCAGTTTTATACACCCTCTGCACTGTGCTCTGGTGTCGACTGGGTATTAGGTTCGTTGTATGGACATCTCGACAAAAGGTCTGCAAGACAGTTTTGTGAACCTTTTATGTGGTTAACCTCATAGCTATAGTCCTGCAGAAGAAGGGACCATCTTGCCACCCTGCTGTTACTAGGCGTTCCTCTGGTAACAATTGTCAGCGGAGTATTATCTGTTTCAATAATGAAATGTTTGCCTAACAAAAATCTAGAAAGTTTACGTACCGAAAATACCATGGCAAGAGCCTCGAGTTCCGGTGTACTGTAATTTCGTTCGCTGGTGTTCAGTTTTCGAGAGACGTAGTATACTGGGTACAAGATTTGGTCGTGTTCTTGGAGAAGCACACCTCCAATGGCTACGGAGCTCGCATCACATCTTAATCTAAAAGTAATATTCAAATTTGGCAATTTCAAAATAGGTGATTTAGAAAAATAAGAAAGAATTTTCGTAAATGCTGGCCTTAAACATTCACTGTTTACAATCACATTGGGGTGTTTATTTGTTAGTAGATCAGTGAAACATTTGGTCAATTCAGCAAAATGAGGAATAAACTGTCTATAATAGTTTAACAGACCTAACACACTTCGCAACTGTTTCTTAGTTGTCGGAAGCGACAATTTCAAAATTCTGGACATGATGTTATCGTCAGTTGATATAAAGCCATTTGAGATCTTATAGCCCAAAAATGAAATTTCCTGAAAGGCTATATCCACTTTGGAAGGTTTTACAGTCAGTCCATGATGTCTAATTCTGTCAAATGTCTGCTGTAGTGCTGTTATGTGCTCTGTCATGTCCTTTGTGTAAATGCAAATGTCGTCCATGTACCAAATGATGTTAGCAATGTCTGTCAAAAGAATTCTTGTCATTCTGACGAAGGTAGCTGGTGCATTGACTAATCCGAAAGGTAGTTTACACCATTCGTATAAACCCCAAGGTGTGGCAAATGCAGTCAGATGTATACTATCAGGATGTACAGCTATCTGCCAGTAGCCTTTTGTCATGTCAAGTTTAGTAAAATAACGTGAGTCAGATAGTTCAGTCAAGATGTCTTCACAGTTGCTCATTGGTTCTAAATCCAACTGTGTAATACTGTTGAGTTTACGATAGTCCACACAAAGTCTAATAGTGTTGTCCTTTTTGCGTACCAAAACTATTGGTGAACAGAAATGAGATTGTGAACGTCGAATGATATGATTTGTTTCTAAATCAATGATTTCTTGATGAAGTTTTTCTTTATAGTGTATAGGGATGGAATATGGTCTACACTTAATAGGAACGTCAGATGTTAAGATGATTTGGTGTTGCACTAAATCTGTCTGTCCTGGGCTGTCAGAAAAGATCGTCCTGTAGTCTTGTATCAGTTGTCTGCAACTGTCAGTTTGTGTCTGAGTCAGTTTAGGATTTACCTTAATGTCTTGTAAGTTGGTCGTCGTGTCAAGACCTGGTGTCGGTATCTCGTCAGTGTCGTTGTCGTCCGTCTGGTCCACTATGGAGGTGCTTGCTGCAGTCTCTACTTGTTCGTCTTGCCTGTGGTGATATGGTTTGAGCATGTTAATATGAAAAATCTTATGTTTGTCCCTAACTGCAATCTCGTAATCTACCGTCGAAATTTGTCGTAGCACTTTGAACGGTCCTTGCCATGAGTCAGTTAGGAGATGTCTATCACTTGGCAAAAGAAGAAGCACGTCCTGTCCTGGCGTCAGTGTAATAGTTCTATTTCCTCTGTTAGCATATTGTCGGTAAATAGCTCCTGATTTTTGGAGAGCTTCTTTGGCTAATATACATGATTTCATAATTCTATCACGCAATGATGTTACATGTTCATATGGTGAAATGGGTATAGACACAGTTGTACTTCCAGTCAACACAGATTCATACAGAGATAATGGGCCGCGTGGTTGTGCACCATATAACATTTCGAATGGTGAGAACCCAGTGCTGGAATGGGGCACTTCCCTATATGCAAACAAAATGGCAGGCAGATAAGTATCCCAATCTTCAGGATGTTCTTGGGTTACCTTAGAGAGCATATGTTTCATATCGCCATTAATCTTTTCTACTATACCGGTCGAATGTGGGTGATATGGACTGTTGAAGCATTGTTTAACACCCAACATTTTGGTAAAGGCTTGTGTAGCCGAGGAAATAAATTGGCTACCCCGATCTGAAAGGATGGTATCAGGGAATCCTACCCTCGCAAAAATATGAAAGAACACTTCCATGATGTCGTTGGAAGTTATGTTCTTCATTGGAATCGCTTCTGGCCAGCGAGTACATAGATCAATGAGTGTTACAATGTATCTATTACCTTTAGATGTTATATGGTTCAGAGGACCAACTATATCGACCGAGATCTTTTCAAACGGTCTACTAGCCAAATCAGTAACTTGCAATTCAGCTTGTGGGTGTTTACCCTTTTTGACAAGCTTTTGACAGATGTCACACGATCTGCAATACTGTTTGGTATCGTTGCAAAACTTTGGCCAATAAAATTGAGTAAGTAACCTTGCTCTAGTTTTAGCATAAGCCATGTGTCCTGCAAAGGGTATGTCATGAGCTATATTCAATGCTTGCTTGCGGTTTTCTAACGGTAGCACTGTTTGTTCTATAGTGCTGGAACCTTTGGTGTAGTACCGTGTTAGAATTCCGTTCTTGAGAGCAAAGTACCATTGAGCATTCTTTGCTACTCTTGGCTTTTGGCCTATAAGTTTAAAATACTTTTGCAGAGATCGATCGGCTTTCTGAGATGTTATAAACGTCTCCCTAGTTGTCTCGGGAGATGTTACAACAGGACTTACTCGTTGTAAAGTCTCTGTTTGATCGATTCGATCTTGCATCTGTGCAGTAGATCGAGTTACTGCGTTTACTACATTACAACGATCATTCTCATCACACATTGATGTTACATTCACACAATTACATGTATGTTCTGGCATAGCCAGGTTGGTATTTGTACATTCAATTACAGGTGGTAATACATCATGAATGGTGATTGGTGATGAAGGTGAAGTGGTAGTATCGACTATTACAACTGACAGATGATGTATTGATGTCATGTGGTATGTCATTCACTTCAGGAAGGTTTCCAATGATAATATCGCAGCAAGGATTGGTTAATGCTGCGCATTTAACCTTTCCTGTAAGGAATTGTGTAGTTATATATGCCCATGCAAGTGGATATTTCTCTATGTTCCCTGAGAATGTCCTGCATGTGACATATTTACCACTATATTGTGATGGTAGAATATAATCTCTCTTTACACCAATGAGAGTACTTCCGCTATCACGTAAAACTGTGGCAGGTTTACCATTAACATACCCCTGGTGGATGTTCAGTTTACCTTTGGAGTTTACTACAGAATTGGCCTCCTCACTGGTAATAGGTATAGAATGGCCGCATGTTAACACGCCATCCTCATGAAATTGATCACAAATGGTACATTTTTCCTGATGGAATACTTCAATGGAATGTGCCGAGTTTACTGGGTGATCTTGTACACTTTCATCTTCTGACGAAGAAATGTCAAACATGGCTGCATTAGCCTTTTTGGTCATTGACTTGGCTTTACAATCCTTACGCCAGTGACTAAATGCCTTACAAAGGTAACATTTTGTAAGTTTTTTGTAGTTCTTCCTCTCTTTCTCTTGCTTAGAAATGTACTTATGCAAGTAAGCAGTGTACCCAGGATGTTGGTCGCACATATCATGCTCATTGTGTGCATAGTTGCAATATTTACACTGATATAATTTCTCTGCAGTTTGCCTATAAGGTCTTTGTTTGCTATTTGACCCTGCCTGATATTTGCCATATGTAGCTGCTGCTACAAAGTCTGTGCTGGTCAGACTACTAGAGAAACAATGCTTATTGGCTGCAAAATAACCAGAGCCACGACTTTCAATCTGTTGAACACTTTCACACTGACATTCCAACAAAAATTTAGAAAAGGGGGCTGGGAGAGATGCAATAATCTTATCTCTCAACATAAGGTCAACCAATTTGTCATAACTTCCATTTACTTTAGCTGCTGACAGCCATTTAGAAAAAATATTTTGAATTTCTGAGATGTAATCAGAGAACGTGTGTGTTGGCTTAGGAGACAACTTCCTAAACTGTTCTCTATAACCTGATTCATCTAGCAAAAAATGTGACATAATTTTTGCTTTATGTAAAGATAATCTTCTTTCAGGTCATTTGGGATCGACTCTATGACTTTAAGAGGTTCCCCAGAAAGACTTCTTACATATACTATCCCCCATTCAGGTTTTGGGATTTTGTAATGATCCATAACAAATTCAAAATTTTGGGTGAATGCTGCTATGCAATCACCTGTGTTGTAACTTCTGATCAGACCTTGGTACTTCTTATGAGGTTGATCTTTGTCTGTTTCTCTATTCACTTTCTCTTTAGAACATTCAGCTTTAAGTTGTTCAATTTTCATTTGTGTTTCTTGCTCTTCTTTCTTACTTTGTGCTAAGATCTCAGCTTGCCTCACTGCAGCTTCTGACTGTTTTAAAGCAGCTTCTGATTGTGCTTGTTGAAGCTTTAGAGCAGCATCTGATTGTGCTTGTTGAAGCTTTAAAGCAGCTTCTGATTGTGCTTTTGACGCCCTTTCGGCCGCTCTCTCATTCCGCTCAATAATCTGCTCTTGTTTCACAAGATATTCTGCATATTTACTTTCACTCCATGTTCTCAATCCCTCACCAGACATATTCATTTTTAAACCCATTTCAATGAAATCGTTTAAAGAAGACATGATGAACAATAGATATGATGGAATAAATATAAACAAACTTACTTATGATGTTAGTAAGTTACAAATATTTATAGCACAGTTAATGTCTAAAGCCAGACTAACGAAAGTATAAAGAAAGCTGAAAAAAAATTTTATACTCAAGTAATCCTTGGGTACTGTGCTGTTCAGTGGTGCTCGAAATCACACTGGAACGTCTTTCGGGTTGACGCACAAAAAATTTTTGAAGTTCACCAGACTCAGGTAAAGTTGTCACAAAAACCCTGTACTTTTTAAACTAAACGAAATTAGAACGTTTGTAAATGTATGGTGTGTGTAATGTCACTGAAGTCTGTAAAGGTTTGTATGCTGTCAAGTATTATTGTTAGTCGTTACCACAATCAACAACTTTCACGCTCACACTACCTCTACTCAATGACATTCAAGGGCACGGCCGCCATTTTGGATTTTAGGTACAAAATTTGTTGAATTTAGTGCTAAGTCTGAAGACGCCTCGGTTGGCTTCAAATAATATCTTCACACTTATAATTTAATTAAATCAACTCTATTAATTCGTTACTTTACCTTAATCTATGACTTGCGCACTTCTATCGGCATGTTCACATTCGCTTCAAACTCGGACAAAAAAATTTATACGTTCGCATTTGATTCAAAACCCGGACGAAAGCCTCCACATTCGCACTTGTCAGAGTCTTGCATAACACAAGACAAGTAGCTCGTTTTCTGGCAAGTGTGAAGTAATATCAAACTATCAAATCACACGAAGTGAATATCCGAAAGTATTATTCACACGCTTTATTGACGCGCTGCATTAATTATCGCACAAACATCGCGCACTGACAATCTATAGCAATCATTTCAACATGAACAAGATCACTACAATACATAATAATACATGCAAGCAATAAACATCTCACTTACAGTTAAACTATACAAGCGTTCGAACCAGTCTCCCACTGTCATACAGGCTAGCTCTCAAGGCAGATTCAAACTCAACTCGCATTCCCTTGCGACCTGTCCGTTCAACGATCTAAGCCCGTCTGCCAGTTCTGGCGTCTTACACGCTTACACGCTCACGTCAGCTGGTGTCCCCTGCACGGTTCACGGGGTGAACTCAATTGCTGTGCGTGGCTACCTATCCGGGCGTCGGTAACGACGCCGCGTTCTCTCTGCCGTGTTTAACATTACTCAGGGTTGCGTGTTGTTATGGTGTCTGGCGTTGGTACAGACAACGCGTCGCAACCTCGGATGTGAGACCTTGACAAACATCAAGAGATTGACTGGAAGATATCGACGTAGGCTGGTGGACACCATCAAGAGATTGACTGGAAGACAACACTGACGGTTGATGGACAAAATCAAGAGTCTGACTTGAAGGCAACGTTATAGATTGGTGGACACCATCAAGAGATTTACTGGAAGACAACGTTATAGATTGGTGGACAACATCAAGATATTAACTGGAAGACAACGTTTAAGATTGGTGGGCAACATCAAGAGATTGACTGAAAGACAACGTTTAAGATTGGTGGACAACATCAACAGATTGACTGGAAGACAACGTTGTAGGCTCGTGGACAACAACAAGAGACTGACAGGAAGACAACGTTGACGGCTGGTGGACAACATCAAGAGATAAACTGGAAGATAACGTTGAAGGTTGCTGGACATCATCAAGAGATTGACTGGAAGACAACGTTGATGGTTTGTTGACAACATCAAGAGTTTGACTGGAAGACAACGTTGAAGGTTGATGGACAACATCAAGGGATTGACTGTAAGACGTTATAGATTGGTGTACAACATCAAGAGATGGAATGAAATACAATGTTATAGTTTGGTGTACATCATCAAGAGATTCACTGGAAGACGTTATGGGTTTGTGGACATCAAAGAAGTGACAAGACTAAACGTCTATATATGTGTCGTGAAGACGCGGCACTTACTGTAGTAGACTCATTACAGCCGACCATCAATGCGGAGATAACATATGATAAATTGTGCCATAAACATTGTGCAATAAAATGACTATTCGATATTGATTCTGTCCCTATTCCACAGCTGGTGTATATATGGATGATAGACCTGGCTAATGATGACACATTTCTTCGGACTGTTTGACAAAGTACACGTTCATTCAGGCGTCTCATCATTTTGATTCGGTAGGTTGAATCCCGGGAGCCACCGCTAACGAAGTGGCCTGCACGCTTAGGTGCCGTCCCGATGGTTAAGGGATGGAATTTGCATCGAGTCGGATTGTCACAACTGATCTGGGCTTTCAGGTCGACTCAGCCTAAAATGGGCGTCACAATATGTCTTGGGAAGTAAAGGCGGCCTGGTGATATTGCCTACATCACACCTTCAGTGCCGATTGGTGCATGAAAACTTGAGGCTAGCACGTGTCCAATACGTCTCAAGGCCTGTAGAAAATGATCGTTAGAAAGGTTGAATCCCGGCGTTCATAATGTTTTACCTTTTCCTGTTGAATCGTGTGTCCTCTGGTCTCTACTTATTTCCTTTCCTCGCGGTGAGTGAAAATGAATACCTGTAAATTAATGTATAAACTAGTTTGAATGGCTTCAAGGAATCCGATGACACGGCAATTTCTGATTATGCGTGTGAGCGGATGCTTTGGTGTGTACCAGTGTATTTGTGCATGGTATATGATTACACTGTACACCTTAGGACACAAGTGGTATCGCAAATGTGAAGTACAGTAAGTGATGTCGTTCAAAACGGATGGAGATTATAACATAATGCTGAATAAAAACCGCTTTCTATTTAAGATCGATGGCCCAAATGTATTGTAGTCCTCTTTCATATCAACACAAGAGGTATCGCAGATGCGAAGCAGAGTATATAGTGTCCTCCAAAACGGATGTAGATTATTTAACATATTGCTGAATCAAAAACGCTTTCTAAGTACGATGGACGGCCCAAATTCATCGTATTCCTCTTTCATAATCCACAGTCTGTCGAGAAATGACAGAGAACCCACAATGGAACCTCCTAACCAGACAAAATATTTACGGCCAGGGAATCCCAAGACATTAACTCTCATGTTTGCTGGAGAACGGGAACTGACTTCCTTCTTTAAGCGGTCGGAGATGCCAGGGAACAGTGTACTACCACAGGACAAGATGATGTTGTTATAAAAGTGTCTTCGGGTATCAATATCACACTCCATGATACAGTTGTATATTGCTTCGTGGATGCCAGGAAGCTCCATGCCAAGCAAAGAAGTCTGAAACATTGGTTCCGTGCACCTAAAGCGTTCGTTGCCAATAGTGATGATATGACCATCTGGCAGCTTGTAGTTCTCTAGGCCGGAAAATTGTGATGCGGTTTGCATTTCCTGCTCAAAGTCACCTGCAACATAACAAAGTTTCTCCTTGATGTCCTTAACGATCTCTCTTTCAGCGGTAGTAGTGAAACTGTAGCCCCTTCCTGCCAATATCTTCATGAGGTATTCTGTCAAGTCATGTCCAGATATGTCCAGTCTCCTGATAGCGTTAATAATTGCGTGGCCTTCAAAGATGGGAACTATTTGTGTAACACCGTCTCCAGACTCTACCACTACACCCGAGCTGCGAAATGCGGAGTGCAGGGCAAGCACTGCTTGCATGGAAACGTACATAGCTGGGACGTTGAAAGTCTCAAACATCACTTGGGTCATCTTTTCCCTATTGCCCTTGGGGTTGAGTGCGGCTTCTGTCAGCAAGACGGGGTGCTCCTCAGGTACAATTCCAAGCCCGCTGTAGAAAGTATGATGCCAGATTGTTTCCATATCCTCCCAATTAATGACAATTCCATGTTCTATGGGGTACTTAAGAGAAAGGATTTCTCTCCTCAACTGAGCCTCATCTCCGACATAGCTTTCATTCTGACCTGTACCTGCTATATGTGTCTGTGAAAAATGAAAGACACGTGTTATTATTGCTTTCTCAGCGCAGTTTCATAATATACAATTTAATAATGATGAAAACACCATGGATGGATAGAGAGACCAATGAATACATTTTGAAAGAAGTTAACCTACAAAGAGAGCTGGTTACTCGTATCAGAAGAAGATAGTCTACATTCTTTGGGCAAGTCATATGAATAAGAAGAAAAAACACAAAAAAACTGGAGGATGTCGTCGCAACCGGAAGGTTGGAGGGGAAGAGAAGCAGTTGCTGACCAAGAGAGACCATGCTGGACAGTTTGGCGTTGTGGCATGGAGAAACGTCGGTATCAGAAATGATTGGAAGCACAAAAGACAGAAGGATGTAGACAGACATGATCACCAACGCCTCACGGTGTGGACTATAAGATAGAGACAATTTAAGAATATCACGTTATTATAATATAAAGTTGAAAACACCACGACCGGAGTCTGTTGGTAGTGTTTCCGAATCCTCTTGACGCGGGAATTGTTTCCACTGACCTGAACTACTAAGTCCATCCATCCATCGTTAAAAGAGTACCATCAAATTACTGGGAAGTAAAGACAACTGGTATGATATTAGCTACACCACCCATTGAGTGCTGATTAGTCTAAATAATATAGGGCAAGACCACTATACCCAATACGCCTCGTGGCGTAAGAAGAGGCATTTTAATTCATTTTTGTAATCAATTCTTTGCAGAACGTCGCTCTCATGACGACCCGACAAATAAGTCTATTATTTGCCAGTTATCATGTCTCGCGCATGGTTATGTACAAGATGGCAACAATGTCCGGTGTCCGTCCTCATGCTAGTCCAAGAACCATGTCTTCCATCACTGTTATTTCCAAGCCTCTGTGTCGTTTAAAATGGCCAGAGTATTTCAGTTTCTGAGGCATGATTCTGTTTATGAGCCACGTTTCTTCGATGTTTAGATCTTGAAGATTTGTATTTGTCAATGGATTATTGCTACATTTTATATGTGTCACTATTTCAAGGTGGAACAAATGAATACATTGTACCATTGTGTCCGCTAAACATTAACTTTATACTGAATGTATCTACTGTCTAATTCTAGGTCGATGATGGCTCCTGTCCTAATCTACACGTATCGTTAGGCTCTAAGGCCAGATGTGTTGCCTTTGTTAACGGAATAAGTATTTGTTTAGTGTTCCCTTTTCGTTGTCTATTCATCATGTAGATGTATTATGATTGTATCCTTTTATCGTTAGTTGATCAGATTTCATTCTCATAAAATGTCCAATAACTTCATGTGTGTCTCTCGTTGAATCAGATCGATGATGTTACGCCTACCATATTTCTGATCAAATTGTTTCATATCCTGTCACTTCTAGAAATCCCTACAGATGTATTCCCAGGTCGACACATTTCTTATATGTAACAATGGCTGGGTGGTAGGCAGGGTCTGTATATTACTCATTCGCACCGCTCTATAATTTCTGGAGAAAAGCTGCACTTGCTAGATAATGTGTTACTTTCACTTACAAATATATCCGTTACACTTTAAGGCGTGTAAAAAGGCCTTTTAGTTTAATTAAACCTCTCTCTCTCTCTCTCTCTCTCTCTCTCTCTCTCTCTCTCTCTCTCTCTCTCTCTCTCTCTCTATCTCTCTCTCTCTCTCTCTCTCTCTCTCTCTCTGGGTGTGTGAGGGGGGGGGGGGTGTTAAAAGAGCGAGCTCGAGGGAGAGAAACAGAATTATAGAGATAATAAGCAAAAGGTAAAAGAGATGACAGTGACAGATATATATATATATATATATATATATATATATAGAGAGAGAGAGAGAGATTCATAGGAAACAATGACAGGGCGAGATACAGTGTAAGACCAAGAGAGTAGACGGAAATGGAGATAGAGTGAGAGAGACAGAGATATATAAGATATAATCAATATTTGCTAACAAGACATATAATATATCAATTTATATAGCGAGAGAAACAATGAGACAGATAAAATATATTCAAGATTTGCTAACACGGCATATATATCCATTTAGCCTTAAATGCACTGATTTAACCCATCAAGTGCCATGGGATGACTAACCTTCTTAAGCGACTTCCCATATCTGCCATGGGCTTATATATCGCCGAAATGTTGTCATTACAAAATTTTGTTTTAATTAAAATATGAAAACAGTAGTTTCTTCTAAGCAACCTTCTTTAATTTGATATATAATACTACTAATGCTACCATATTAACAACTTATAGGCCATAACTGTGACACACCCCTACTTCTATCCAGTTGTGTTCGGTCCACCCTACTATTTGTTTGGTACTGGAGACAAAATATATGTCACAGCTAAGTATCTAGTGAATTTGTTTCTTGGCTAGTTAGGTTTCTATTGCAATAGAGAATGCTTTACCTGGTAGCGGTGTCGTCCCACCACACTTGAGAAAACAACAGTTGGGTCATCATTTCCTGCAAATCCTGCCTTGCACGAACCAGATCCATTGTCAATAACAACTACCGCCACCTCTTCTTCGGACATGATGTGAAGTCTGTGGTTTAGTATGAATAAATATAACACTACTTTAGTGATTATATATGCAACTGAATTTCACCGTTCACTAGGGCAGTATCACAGCTACCCGCGGATATAGATAGAGAATCCATGTACCATAACTTAACCTTCGAGATTGTGTTTTTAAGAAGCATACCGTAGATACACATAGTTCCCACCGTTTCCTTAAATGGTCACTCTGTGTTGAAATCAGACGTAGACCATAGTATTCCTTTTGCTATGACGCATTCAACACAAGTAAAGCTGTTGTCTAACTAATACTGAACGAACGGACTTATTTTGAAGGGGTCACATATTGGACACGAAAGCCCGTCTTTGATTAGGCACTTCAAGAGAGAGAGAGAGAGAGAGAGAGAGAGAGAGAGAGAGAGAGAGAGAGAAGAGAGAGAGAGAGAGAGAGAGAGAGAGAGAGAGAGAGAGAGAGAGAGAGAGAGAGAGAGAGAGAGAGAGAGAGAGAGAGAGAGAGAGAGAGAGAATGAACGAATAGTACAAAATGTAAAAAAGGAGCACGGCGAAATTAAAACAAATATACAAGCAAGAGTTTCTACAAAAATCGCTATCAACTAAAAAAACAATATTAGCCATTAACCTGAAATACTAAATCACAATCAAAGCACGTGTTAGTATGTATAATACAATGATTTAGTTAACAAGTCTGATTGACATGCAGTTCCCATAACTACTCACGAATTTCTAGAATATTATACTTGTATAATCATAATGCCACACAGTTACTGTTAGTTGCATGTACTTTACAGGACGTGGCAGTCAACGCCAGCATTTTTTGCTGTTGTGATCTCTTGGCAAGTTTACGTTCAGTAGTTTGCCATTGCTTTCTGAACGACCGATACCCATACCATTTCGTAAAAAAAAAAAAACGCTAAGCGTTCTGATGCTAAATCGCCCGCAGTTGTGTTTCGAAAGCGGGTAAGCGGGATTACGAACTGCAATCGTAACACCTTCACCACGGAGTCGGCGTAATGCCAGACACGGATTTGAATGTTTAACACACTTGGGTTCCAGGTCGAATCAGCCTAAAGTGGGAACCGGGAAATATCTGGGGAAGTAAAGTAAGCCGGCCACTGACCACGTCTCCAGCCGACTGGTCTATACAATTATGGGTCTCGCACCATATGTCTACTAATATGCTATTAACTGATTCACTGTCGAAGGACAATATATCGACAAAAGTGACCTCCATTTGGACAGAAGGCCGATATATCGACAAAAGTGACCTCCATTTGGACAGAAGGACGATATATCGACAGAGGTGTCCTCCATTTGGACAGAAGGACGATATATCGCCATACTAGGGTCATAGTGTTATTTGTTTCGTTTCGTGGTATCTTCCAAAATTTGTATGCTCAATTAACGTAACTTTACATTATAATACTTGTTCATTTGATTATGCATACTGTTTGGTCCAAACCTATTTTTTGCTTGACACTGAATCAATTAAGGCGTGTAAAGGAGTACTTCAATATTTTACTACTTTACTTGATCATCTGTGTCGTCGTTATTACTAAACTAATACTTTTTTGTTTTGCGTATCCATTACGGGACGTTGAAGTCAACACCAGCATTTTTCAGCTGCTGTTGATGTACTAGGCAAGTGTTACGTTCAGTGGTTTGTCATTGCTTTCTGAACGACCGGCACCCATACCATCACGTTATAACACAATGCGACACGGTCTGCTGCAGAAATCGGTCGCAGCTGAGCTTCGAACGCCTGGTACCCGACTCACGAGCCGCGTTCGCAAGCCCTTAGCCACTGAGCCGGCAAAAACTAATTTTTCAGCTGCTGTTGATGTACTATGCAAGATTACGCTCAGTAGTTTGCCATTGCTTTCTACTTATCCCGTAAGTTACCAACGCGGGGACAACCGCTTCCAATTCTCGCGCGCTGCGTTGTCCTATGTGGATAAACGGGATTACGGAGAAAGTCGTTTAACCTCTCGGCCAGGGAGACCCTCACATTAACATCTCAAATAAAACCAGTTGTTAGTTTCATGTCCATGACATTCCGGTACATTTATTAGAGGAGTGATGATGGGAAAACAGTCCAAGAAACCCTTTTATCGATACATTGCCGTTCTGTCTTTAGCCGATTTTGATCACGCATTTCTCTGTTCCGAAGTCAAATCCTTACCGATATTAAAATGTATCGAAAGTCTTCAACTAGTGTTGCCATTTTAGTGCTTTTTGCACTAAATTTAGTGCTTTTTCAAGTCATTTAGTGCGAAAATTTTGCTTTTAGCACGGCCGCGTAAATTTAGTGCTTTACAAATTTTTTTGGGTGCTTTTTTAAGGTGGGTAAAAATTACTTTAAACATCATTTTGGGAACACTAAAAAGCCGAATTTGAACTGAAGCGAGGAAGTAAAACAGTCTTAGTACGTTACCGCGCAATATTCAACTAATTTAACTCCCTTTAATACGATTTATCTGAAAGCGAACGCCATCTTCCAGACAAGTCCAAACGTCAATACATTAGCTTGTATCGAGTTCATAATTTTGTGGTGTCTAAATTATCCTTTCATTTAAGCTTATTTGTGTTTCACCATGAGCAAGAAATATTGTCAACATTTCAGAGAACAGTGGCTCAGTGACACGAGATTTCAAAAAGGGTTGTTAAAAGTAGAAGGGGATAATACTAAGTGTTTTTGCAAATATTGCACATGTTCAATTGCAGCCAGGTTAAATGATATTGAGAGGCACAAGAATACAACGAAACATCAGAAAGCCGAACAACCATTCAGTACACAAAGGCAAACAATAATTGTATTTGATAAACTGAAAGATGATGTCAAAGAAACAGAAGGATGCATGTCTTTGTTCATAGCTGGCCATTGTTCGCTTCGCGTTGTTGACCATTTAAGTTAACTCTGCAAGGTACACTTTGGTGACAGCAAAGGTTGCAAGAACTTTAAGCTTAGGAGAACTAAGTGCAGAGTAGTTATTTCAAATGTACTTGCACCATATTTGAC